>LPNX011123653.1:508333-536388 GCA_001517045.1 Pseudotsuga menziesii | reverse complement strand
TACAATCAAACAATTTACTTCCCAAGTTCTTTTTTTGATTATTTTAAAATAAACCTTGTATCTTAAACATCAAGATTAAAATAAATCTTTAAAATTTACCAACCAAGCTTCGCTATCTCCTGCTCCTCTACTCGGTTATCACCCTCCAGGGTACTCCGAGATACGACCAGGGGAAAAGGAAGTCGTAGTCTAATAGGCATCCATCTAGAGACTTTTGAATCGATTAAAAACAGTGACTCGAAAGCTGCAAGGGGTAGCAGGCTGGGGACAGTCTCTAGGCGCTTCGTCGTCCTCCTTGTGAGCACCGGGCCATTGGGGTTTCACCTGTGAGCTAGGGGTGGGCTTGCTCCCACCTGTTGAGCGCAACAGCATTCCATCTTCGGTTTGAGAAGAACTGGATCGGGGTAGTCACACCACCGGATCTAAGACTTAACTTCAAGAAGAAAAACTCTAATTAAAATTTATTAAAATTTACCAAGAAGCATTGCAAAACGCCCTAAAAACACAGATTACTTCTTTTACTACAATCGTTTTCACTTCGTCTTACTGCAAGCACTACAATACATTTATTTCAAGCATTCTTTTACTACAATACAAAACTACAATTTTACTTCCAGCATTTTATTTCTCAGCACATTTATTTATTTTCGATTCCGTAAATGAGCATGTGGTGGATGTTAACTGTTTAAATCTTTTTTCACACTTTACATTTACTGCTGGTTTAGTAATCTGTATTCATAACGATTTTCTGCCATTTCGCAAGTTTATTTCATTTGTCCATACAATTGTTTTATTTCATTGCTGTTCATAATCATATTGTTTATCCTTATATTTCTTTATTAATCATTGAACCCATAATTTAATCGTAGATTAACATTTCCTTTTTATAGAGACACATTGTATCTTTTGACTCCATTTAGTATAGGCACTGGTCTTATAGTTTTGTAAATCTTAATAAAAGATCCCATTAATTAACCTTCAATTAATTAATAAACCTGGAACATAGTCTTTCCATAGGGACTACCCCCCTTGGCTCTGTTGAGATCTTGCCTAAACGGAGGAGCTGTAGACTGTGGTGACAGTGGTCCCCAGCTCTCGCTTGCCCCCAAGGACACACATAGCAGGTTGTGACTTTCCTGCGTCTTAAAGTGTGAATTAGGCGGCAACAGTGTATGGAAGTGAAATGACTTATCAGTATACAATGATAAATTGGCAGTGATAAGACAGCGAAGGTTATCAACAGCAATTTCAGTGATTGGTTTTTACAGGTCCACAGGTTCAGTCTTCTTCTTCTTCAGGGTGAGGTAGGGTGGTGCTAGGGCTCACAATCTTGTGAGTTAAGCTGCTATAGCAGCTTGTCAGTTGCAGTTGACGAAGCCAAAGGGGTCGTAGCCCCTTCCAGTTGTAGCTGGAAAAGTTGTATTAGATTTGTTACCCCAGTTGCTATTGGATCAAATTTATTTTTAAAAAGGCTTCCATGGTTTTACCCCCAGGACTTGGGTTTCCACATCAAAATATTGTGTACTGTGCATTTTGTTATTTTCTTGTACATTGATGATATGGTGTACATTGTGCGGAGGCTATCAATAGCAAGTTCAGTGATTGGTTTTTACAGGTCCACAGGTTCAGTCTTCTTCTTCTTCAGGGCGAGGTAAGGTGGTGCTAGGGCTCACAATCTTGTGAGTTAAGCTGTTGTAGCAGCTTGTCAATTGCAGTTGACGAAGCCTAAGGGGTTGTAGCCCCTTCCAGTTGTAGCTGGAAAAGTTGTATTAGATTTGTTACCCCAGTTACTGTTGGATCAAATTTATTTTTAAAAAGGCTTCCATGGTTTTACCCCCAAGACTTGGGTTTCCACATCAAAATATTGTGTACTGTGCATTTTGTTATTTTCTTGTACATTGATGATATGTTATGATTGGTGATTAGCAACTTGCTCTTGATTAAAAAATTTATAATTGTGCAAATATTGATTCACCCCCCTCTCAATATTTCAACAACTAGTTTCACGTCTCTTTTCTTTCCTTGGCTTTCACTTTCATTATCTTATCTGTCATTTTTTCCCATTTACATTTCCATCCACATTTCATATATATTGTAACCACACTCTTTTTGTGAAGCCTTACTCTTCCATGTCACCTTCAGTCCGCAATCCATACCCTTAGTAACCTTAATTAGCGAGACACGTGTTGAGTTGGAGTACAGCCAACCAAAAGAGAGAGGAAGAGCTAGTGAGATGATAGTGGGTATGTAATATCCCCCAACTAGTTAATGACTGATTTTGCATTAACCACTGGAATATTTAAGTTGTGAATTTTGTCATACACGTGGTGACAATGCTCTGTTATAACTGAAATAACCTCTTACTGCTGCTGTGATTTTTAGTGGACTGTTGTTGTGTTGTTGAGTTGGATTTACGTCAAACAGTTTGATGAAGGTGCCCTGCTATCACTGTAATAAACCCTCACCAGTTTGCTGATGTATTTAATGCTTAGTAAGTCACCTGGTTCGAGTTCGTGTTCGAAAACGGAGATCTTGATATTCGACAAAAAATAGGCAATCAAAAATTTGGCCATAAAATTCAATATAAAATTCAGCATTAAATTTGAGAGACTAGAAAACTTGGAAATTAAAAGATATATGAAATTTTCCAATAAATGTAATAATACATGACATTTTCAAATAAGCTAACTTATTAACTACATTTTCTATTTCTTTAAATATAATAGCCAACTTATGTTTACATTATTTTATAGTATTACACTATCTAACTTAGCAATAATAAATATACTTATTATTTCAGAAATGCCTTCCCCCTTAACGTATTGTTTTTTCCCTAAACTTCTATGCTTATAACTACTCTAATGAAAATCAGACAATTTCTGTAATGTTCCTAAAAGTGACATGCATGCAAACCCTAAACGTGACATGCATGCAAACCCTAAAAGATATATAAGAAGGTTAGTTGAACCAAAAGGGTATCATTGTTAATATTCATCTTTTTAGAAACAGGTTTTGGGAGCTCGGTGTGCTACTTAGGGTTTAAGGTGGATTGCCTTGACCTAAATGGATTCGGTGGCAAAATCTATCCACCCTAACCAATTGCTAGGGTGAATCATCCAATTTCACCTGTGTGCACATCATTGCATCTTAAATCTATTGTGTTTAGGGCAGCGTTGGAGCCTCTTCACAGTTGTGCGCATCCATTCAAGATTGAGCAATATTCTCCTTCACTATCTAGGGCACATTCATTAAGCATTCAAAGCAGCAAATCTCTATCAGCTGTTGTATGGTCGTTTATTGAGGACGTGAATATCCTTATTCTTGAAGATATACCCAATCAAGCATTGGGAGAGCAGATCATCAGTTATTAGGGCTACGTGGGAAGTATAAAAGGCATGGACAGTCTCATTCAGTCACACCAAAATAGCGATTACTCATCTATATCAGCCTCCAACTTATAGTAGGCTGGGCGTGACCTCTCTTTATTTGGGTGTCATCACCTGCAAGATTCTGCCCATACACTACAGCTTGAGCAGTCTCCATCATTGAAGAAAGGCAGCGACCTCTAATATTGTTGACATCAATCTCATAGTAGCACGATCTATTAGTTATAGCAGCGAAACATAAATTTGGAGGTCAGATCTATCTTAAGGAAGTCATGTTGCCCTTTTGGAGTTGCACGCATTACATTGAGGTGTAATCTGCAGTGATCAATCAGACCCTGTAATTACCACTCAAGCAGTTCAACTATTGAGGGAGTAATCTGCTATTATACTCAGGTTTTTACGTTGATTAAAGCTTGGACCACTGCTGGGCTGAATTCCACAATTTAAAGGTTGTCATATCTATTGCATGTACACTTGGCAGATGTGTTATTGCAGCTGTTCCAGCCATATACACCATATTATCCATTGGGTTTAAAGGCTCTACAGTTCACTTACAGCATTGGAAATAAAGGTATTTTTGTTAATGATTCTCCATGATAATCTGACCATTTATATGTTGTTAAGTCATCTACAGGACTGTTTATTTAGCTGCATTCAGATCTGAGTTTTATACACTTTTCATACACCTGAGTATCATCCAATTTCTCAAAGTTTGAGTACATGTATACTTACATCAGCTGTTAGCATTCTTAAGCTGAATATCATGGGTTTTGTGATGTTTATTCATTCTACTATTGCATGCAATTAATCCTTGGATAAATACATATTTACACCAACCAAGCAAACCAACAATCAACAAATAAAATGGCAGCTCTATGAACAAATCCATGAACAAAAAGGCAAGCCTCTAGTTTGGAATTACAATTTCTTACCTAATTAATATTCGCAGACTCTATAATAGAATCTATGTTAATAGTGTTGAATTTTAGCATTAGCATGAATACTTTAAAAATTTGCAAACTATCAGATAACAAATGACAAGTGCAGTAAAAACATCAACACATCAAAACACTGAACACAAGAGTTTTTCACTGGGGAAACCTTTAAAGGACAAAAACCCCAAAAGCATTAGTAATTCATCTCTTCAATGAGATGACTGAGTTTTTCAAGAATTCAAAAACCCTAATGAGTTTGTACCATAGATAAAAATCCACAAAATGAATTTTACATTAAAAAAATCCAGATTAGGGTTTTCTGCCCTAAATCTTCTTTGCTGCCCAAAACATTTTCATTGCTACCCAAGGCTGCCCAAATCTGCTCAGACTTCTGCCCGAACCTGTACCTGTCTGCTTGAGCTTTCTCTCTCATGCCTGAACCTGCTATTTTCCTGCCCAGACCTGTTTTTTGCCTGCCCAAGCCCTGCCCGAGCCCTGTTGGGCTCCTCCTGCTGCCAAAGCCCTATCGGGCTCCTTCTACTGTTGCCTGAGCCCTGTCGGGCTTGTCTACTGCTACCCGAAGGTCTGGTTGACCTCTGTCAGCCTGCCCGATGCCTGTTAGTGCTTGTTGTGGGTGCCCGGAGGCACTAGTAGGCTGCCTAGAGCCTGTTAGGGCCTGCTATTAGTGCCCAGAGGCACTAGCAGGTTGCCTGGAGCCTGTTAGGGCCTGTTGTGGGTGCCCGGAGGCACTGGCAGCCTGCCCAAGGGCGAGGAGAGAGCTGCCGAGGGAGGAGGGGAGTTGCCAGAAATCCTAAATAGCCTACCCGTGAATAAACCAAGCTACCCGTGAAGAAATCAAGCTGCCCGTGGAGATGAAGAGGGCTAGGGTAGAACCCTAGCACATGAAGAAGTAAAAGATGTTGTTGTTGTTCTTCTTTATGAGTGAAAACCTAGGTTAGGGTTTGCTGCAATACGAATGGGTGCCCTAGCTAGAATCCTCCATGCTAGGGCATAACCATAAAAAGGTCTTCTCCTTCAAAAACTAGCGAATGTCTTCTTTGGAGCAGCTGAGAGCTTGTAATCAAGTGTGTGTAATAATGAAATGGAATGATCTTCTTTTATAGCCTTTGAATAACCTGTAGGTGGACCAAAACTCAAAAGAACAAAATAATATTCCTTTATTCTTTTATTACTTTGACTTTTACCTTTAGTGGTACTAAAGGTCTTTTTGCACTTTCACTTTGACTCCTTAGTGGTACTAAGGGTCCTTATGTATTTTTTACTTTTACTTTAGCCTTCTTCAAGTGCCCCTATGGTCAAAACAAGTTGTCAAGGTGGTCCTTCATCCTCATTCAAAGTACATCATCATAAACAGAGAGAATTACTTATGCTTTTATCTCACACTCCATGTGCCACCAAGATCGAGTACTAAGGTGTCTTAACCAGGGGTAGCTAATCCCTGGAGAAGATCACAAAGCCCACAAATCAAGGGATGAGTGTCACACATGCCCAGACCCGGTCTAGGGCTTATAGTGTTATCCTGGTAACAGACCAGGTGCCTCAGCCATAGGCTGCATAATTTAACAGACCAAGCGCCTCCATTCTCCTAGAGAATGGCCCTCATCCTCGGGCTGAGTCCCTATTCCCGGACTAGGTTAAATTCCTGGTAACTGACCAAGTGCCTCCATTCAAAGAATGCCCACTCAGCTCTAGGTTGAGTCCCCCATTGCTAGATTGGTTCCACATCCTGGTCTCGGACCAGATGTCTCCATTCAACAGAATGGTCACTCAACTCAAGGTTGAGTCCCCCAATGCTGGACCGGTTCCACATCCTGGTCCCTGACTAGATGTCTCCATTCAACAGAATGGTCACTCAACTCAAGGTTGAGTCCCCCAGTGCTGGACTAGTTCCACATCCTACTCCCGGACCAGATGTCTCCATTCTCCTAAGAGAATGGCTTTCAATGCTGCTCATGAAAAATCAACAAATAGCCACTATCATAATTATTAAATAAACAAATTTAACTATATACTTTCATTTAATTAATATTTTAAATGAATTCAAAATTCATCCCAAAATTCACGCCTGATTTTCGACATCACATGGGTGTTTTGGATTTCAAGACATGTCATTAATAAAATTAATTTTGGAACATAGAGAATTAAACCTTTCTAAAACATATGAAACAGTATAATTGAAAGAGGGTGTCAAATTTCAATTTCAACAATTACCAGAAAATGGATTCGAAAGATCGTTTCTCATCAGCGGCATTGGCTTTACAGGTTTCAAAGGGCAATGCCTTGCATGTGGATCTTCTCGGCCTCCTTTTCATAAATGAATGAATTACATAGAAACACTTCAAATGAAGAAATGCCCAATGATTTATATAACTGCAGTTATAAAATTCATACATGTACTCATATTTTAACAGCTATAAAATTAATATATGTACTCATATTTTCACTGTTAAAAGAATTTTCCATGCGAGTTATATATAATTTGGAACGAGTCCATGGATTTTGGGTTTTTATTATTATTTAGGATTGACTAACATTTTAGCTGAGTCACAGCCCTCATGACGGCGGCCTCACACTCGCACGATTCACAGTAGAGTTCACCTGCTGGCTGCCCAAATCCAATAAAAAGGATTTTTATCAAATTTACGCCGACCTTCAGACAATTCAAGCTGATTCAAATTTCACACATCCCATTTCCTCTTCGGACAACCGTCCTGTGATCGTGGCTTGAAAATCAACAGTTTTCAATGATTAAAATCGGCTGTCCAAAATATCTGGTGAATTTCAAATTTGAAGGGGAAAAATCGCGGAATCCAGTGAATGAGATGGCAGCCCTTTAGGGCCTTAATGTCCACTAAGTCAAGATTAGCCAACATATTTCCAACATAGCCCCTTTAGATTGACAAGGGAAAACAAATATGGAAACTTGGCATAACGAATATTTGACCAAATATATATAACATCCAAACAAATGTGGGGCAATTTATAAAATTCACCTCAGTTAAAGAACAATAATTTGTAAGATATGAAATACGCATAAAAAAATAAATGCTATAAATAATCCAACTATATCAAATTGCATAAATGAAATGCACATTTTTTCAATGTAAAGCATATGTTGAAAAATAGTTTCGTAAAAAATAAATTGATCAAGGGTCCTAAGTTCCTAACAACTCTAAGATTGATTATGACAATAGGAACATCATAAAAGATTTATGTAAAGTATATACCATTACAAGATAGGCAGTGTACAAAATGATAATGCATACCTTTACCAAACAAATACCAAATAAGTGACCATGTCGCAGCTTCATCGAGTAGCATCTGAGCCTTTTGTCGCATCAAACGATCCTCTATAACTCGATGCCTCCCGGTAGCTTCTTCCCTATAAAAAGAGTACATAAAATGTAAACACAAAAATTTGTAAAATTATAACTTAGTTTGAACTTAACTCATCAAATAAAACTAGGATCTGATACATTTTATTATAAAAGGAAAAAACTAGAAATACAAAATCAACATGCTAAAACTAAGACCTGATACATTTTATTACAAAAGAAAGAAACTAGAAATACAAATTCAATATTCGCAATCCATACTTTCAAAACAAAATACAGTAAGCCAACCCAAATTGAATATACAGAAACTAATAACTACACAGGGCGAGGAAAAATATCAGCAATCGTACATACATACATAAAACATACATTTATATATAAAGGAATGGATCAGGACAGTTAGTGTTAAAAAAAAATTATAAATTATAAAACATATATACATATATATATATATAAAGGAAAGGATAGGAAGCTAAGCCACTCAGAATTGGAAGTGGTAACGGAAACATCACAATGAAGCAATGTTATCAGAACCGGACCAGTGGTCGAACCGGCTGACCTTGGGAACCGGAACCGGACTGGAACCGAAAAAAACCGGGAAACAAACCGGATCAAAAAACCGGTTGAGAAAAAATATATAAGACATTCATATTTTCAAAAAATACATATATATCCATGTGCATCCATGTGAATTCAAACCATTATACACAAATATGTCAAGTTTCTCATGTATATAGAAAGTAAGAGCATATAAGACCAAAATAGAATCGATTGCAAATACATAACTAAAAAAAGTACATCAACAAAGAGGTTATAAATGGCCTCTTAAGTCAAAATATGAGCATATGACTGCAGTCTAGACTCTAGAATCTACAATCTAATGATTCTAATCATATATCAGAATTATCTGAGACCTCATGCTCAGACTTAGAGTCATCATCTACATCCTCAACATGAGCATGGCTTGACTCCCCTAGGCCTAAAGGCACTTATCTAACTGCAACATCAATGTTCACATCCTCTTGCTATGGAAGAGGGCCCAAGTCCATCCACAATTAAATGTGATTGATTTGGAGGTTGGGAGCCTCCTTTTATAACATTAGAAGGGTTGTGGGTCAATTAAACAGCACACGTGGACCCTATTTTTTATTTTATTGAAAGAATTTGAAATTAGCTATTTTTGGGGGTCCTTGGCGTGTTTGTATAGAACCGGCCGGTTTTGTACTGAACCGGACGGTTTGGAGAAAACCGGGTGGTTTAGTACGGAACCGGTCGGTTCATCCTTGAAACTGGCCAATTTCGTATGGAACCGGCCAAAAACAGTTTCAGTGCGTGATTTGACTCGGTGAAGCTTGTAAACCGGTCCAACCGGGGGTTTTTTTCAAAACCGGTTGGGTTCTGATAACATTGCAATGAAGATGCTGGTATATGAGGATGGAGGCGAACAACGCTGACACCCTAGTTAGTGAAGGGTATGAGGAATACTTGGTAGACTATAGCGCAAATCCGACTAATGGAAAAAACATATTTTTGTATTTTCCTCATGTGCGAGGGGAAGGTGATTTTGTTATGACCCCTAGTGATCATTTGCACAATGACAAGGGGGGATTTTTACTCCCTTTAGGACTTTGGTCTCAACTCACAGAGTGGGTCCTCTAGTCACAATTGTTCCTATGCCAGTACAATTTAAGGTTTCTAACAACCTTGGGAATGGATCAGGACAGTTGGTTGATGTTCCAATCAGCTTCATCTCCTACCCGACTTGTCCGATAGGCGATCCATCCAACCTTTTTACTCCATGGGTACCAGATCCTTGCCCCTCCATTCATGAACCATCACCTCCCTCCTTGGCCGTCAAGATCAAGAAAGGAAGCACTTCAACAAAATCCTAAGATCAAGCATACAGTGATGGTTGTGTTTTTTTTAACCAATATTAAAACTGTGGTTGTTCCACCCAACAAAACTACAGCGTAATGTTCATAAACTTGAATCCCATAGAGACTAGAGAAATAACTAAGAGCCTACTTCTACTTATTACAAGATATCCTCCTTCCTGAGGAGATTTAACAGTCATGTTGCTCATTCTACTACTATAAATTTGTCAAAGAGATTCTATCATCTTAAGACATTTGCAGAACATAAGACAATTAAGAAAAATTGGAAAAGGAACCCCTCCAAAGAGCATGCCTGGAAGCTCTGGGCCATTCTTGATTCTCAAAGAGTTGCCCAAGGCCCTGTTCAGCTGGAGCTCGAGGAGTGCCATTCACTGCTCCAAATCCTGAATGATTTTTCCTTGCACCTCAATTTTTTGAGCCGACTATGTTTCCTGAACTTGGTGCTCCATTTGCTCCTACGCAACTTCTGTCTAAAGTTGGCAAAAGTGCTCTTCATACATCTGTTCATTGAATTGCAAACGACACTTCAATGTGCATATTTTGTGCTGCAAAACATTTACTTCAGTTGATACCCTCTTCACTCCATGTTCCAGACACCTTGCCATAGTAAATTTTGCACCTTGCTTCCACTCATTGTCTACAGCTTGTCTTCTCCCCTTCTGTGGACACACTCCTGTATACCAATTACTCAGAGTGAATTTGGGATGTTGCAGACGCATCCGATGCGAGAGACACCTAGGCTTATAATTTGACCTCCCATACCCCATCATGATGTGCCTGTCACGCTGCATTAAGATTGCCTTGCTAGTACCAGCTTGTGCATCGCTCTTTCGTACCAGAGCATTTAAGTTCATCAGCTTTGAAAGGACTGAAGAGGTTAATCCATACCACTCCCCCAATCCAAACATGGAGACTCCATCTGCCGATTTGAAAGCCGAGCTGATCCCACGTTTTAGAATGATGCCTTAAGAATCTCAGATGTGCTATCTTTGCATGCCACATGTAGGTCTTTAAATTTATCACCGCATCCAACATAGAGAATACATGTTGCATTATAAGATTTCGCAGAAATTGTGTCTTCGATCATCCATCAAAATACAACCTTACGCTAGGCTTGTCACCTGATTAGCTTGGGCATCTGCATACTTGTTCAAGTCTCTCATGACGTGAAACAGGACGGATCCCGAGAGAAAGGATAGGAGCGAGACCAACCTATTGATAATTGTTCTCAAGTGCATGTCCTTTGGTTCTGCCTTAGAGCGACTCAAACTAATAATGTTGAAGGAATCACCGAAAATCAACACCATAGAAATCCTTTGTTGCTTCACAATTTTCAGGCCTTGCAAGAGGGCAAGGGCTTCTGCTCTGTTGCTTATTGTTCTACCCAGACCCCATGTGTATCCAGTTATCTTCTGTCTCTCAGGGTTAACGAGAATCCCTCCCGCTCATGCAGCCCATATACAGTGATGGTTGCGTTACAGTGAATAGTGGAGCTGATTTTGTGGGCCAGAATTTGGATCTCGGATGACTCACTAGCTTCAGAGTAGCAGCTGAGGAGAGAAACCAACTTATAGTGTTGAAAAGAAAATAAAGGCTCGTAAGATGGTGAGGAAGCTTGTTAACATTGTAAGACTAAGCATGTGCGTGGGGGAAGACACTAAGGTTTCTCAGATAATGGAATTTCTAGGGAAAAAGCTAGTGGGGCATTTATTTGGGCACGGAGTCTTGACGATCAATCAAGGTGGATACCTCCTTCAAAGACACATTTTACAAATCTATTGTAAGAGTTCTTACGAATCTATTACAAGAGTTCTTCCAAATATTGACACCAGTGAGCGTTTACTAGAGACATTAGAAATTGAGGTTGGGTGATCTATGCATGTTCAGGTTTCAGATTATCAGAAGATTCCTTTAAGATACTTGAGACCATCTCCATAGTCATCTTGCAAATGGTTTCCCACAACCTTTTTTCAAACAAGTTTGGAAAAGGAAAAATCACCCAAACGAAGAGGATCATAAGGTAGAGCAGACGACTACGCCCCTCTGAACCTTGGCCCAAATTTGAACATTACTCCCACACTAGGCCCTAATGCCTCTAATCCTGAGCCATTAGGCACATCAGATATCTCTGTGGACCTTTTGGAAAAAGTCATTTTGACAAGGGTCACATTCACTGCTGGACATGTCTCTAATCTTGAAGCTCTCTAATTTTAAGTGGTTGACAAGCGCAGTTCTCCAGGAGAGGTTCCGAACTTACCCACCTTTGTTCTAGCTTTGGAGGTTGTTGCCAAAATCTGTATTGATAAGTCCATAGAAAAAATCCCTACTCTCATTATTCCTTCCTGGGGGTTTTCAAATAGGCCCACTCCAGTGGAAGTTATTTTAAAAAAGAAAAAAGGTAGATGGGGTAAGAAGGAAAACTCTCCCAATCTCATAACTTACGGAAATTCGACAACCCTTGTACCTTCTTCCAATTCTAGTACTTGCTCTTCATCTAAGTTACTAGGATATGGATACGGATTCGCTAAATTTTTTAAAACCCAGGATCCGGATACGGCAGGGAAACGGCAAGTACAAACAAATATAAAAATATTTTTAGAATGAATAGAAAGATAGAATGAAGAAACAAAACTATTTAGGAAACATGAGTAGAACTAAGTTATTGCCAAAAAAGAGAGTTCACATACCATAACTGATAATTGGATAAGTTGTGATATTGATAATTTTAAAAACCATTTCAGCATGAACTTGAAGCAGATCATATTAGTGTTTTTGTGAGCCACATCCACATGTCCCTATCATCAGGGAATAAGGTGGTTTTCTTGAACGCTATGGCAAGACTACTAAACAGTGTAGGTGAAGTGAGCAACAACATAGTACATAAAGATAGATCAGCCCTTAACAACAGACCTTGAACATAAAGATATATCAAATAAAAACGTTGAGAGCAGACCTTGATATTTCAATAGCATATCTTGACATAAGGATAGATCAGACCTTGAGTAAGAATGGGGTTTACGCTTTTAGCCATTAGGTGTTTAGGGTTTTTTAAGTTTTTCATTAAAAATAAATTTTTGGGGGGATCAATGGGTCATAGAAGCATTGGAAGCTGCAAGATCCGTTTGAAAATTTAATGAATTGTTTGATTTTTCATGGGATCCGTTTGAAAATTTCAGGATTTTTTTTATTTTTCACAAGATCTGTTTCATGGGACCAAGATACATCCTCCTTCTGTAGGGGATCTGTTGCATGGGACCAAGATACATCTCCTTCTGTAGGGGATCCGTTTCGATGGTGGATCCGAGGTGGATCCAATCCGGATACGTATCGCATCCGTAGATCCGCGGATCCTACACACTGGGGTGGTGGATCGAGTAACACAGCTCTTCATAGGGCCATATGATGGGGCAGAGAAGTTTAGTGCCCACTGTGCCATCCAAAACATTGGAATGGAAGGGAGGAGAACATTATGGATTACGTCCAAACCGTCGGATGTTAAAGGCAGGCCTACTTTTGTCTACTTTTGTCTAGGGTTCTAGGGGAAGAAAAAACCAACGGTTTGATAACATGGACTATAGATAGAGAATCCTACATTAAATCAACCCAAGAATGAGCTGCACTTTGAAGTTTTACAAGGAAAACAAGCACTCTTGAAAGGGGCTCTTAGAGAAATACAACCAAAGGCCGAGGTTCCTTGAGGGGTCCTTAATGCTTGTTCTCTCCATAAATATTTGGGGCGGTGGCAACCAAGCCAAACGGCTCACCCTATGTAGATTAGTTGAAAAGGAAAAAGCAATGTTGCAAAAGACTGTGGGGATTGGGGAGGCCTTGTTACCTGAAATTAAGAAGGTTTTAAAATTATGGGATTTTGTTGTGGCGTGTTGCCTCCAAAAATATATGGGGTGACTTGATCAATATTTACCATGTGATCTTTCAACACATCCAACAATTCCACAAATCGGATCTATGGTTTGCCACTAAATATTTGACAAAGACTTCCAACTTGCCCAATTCTTCCATGCCATGTGCCATAGATTGATGGGGACATACAATTTGCACCAGTGTTATGGCATATCCTCTCTAGTTGATTTATGGTTAATGCTTTCTTATGTGTGGACATGACCACAGAGGGTCAACGTTCTTCTTCTATAATGACTCATGTATCTTATTAGATGATTGTCTCACAGCTTAGGATGCATTGTGGTGTGGTTATAATTCTTCTAAGTGTGTAATCTTATGAATGAGGTGTGTCCCTAGGGATCTAAATAAATGTGAGCCTCATTTCATGTCACTCACAACATTTCACCTAGCCATTTTTCATATCATGTCATTTCATTAACCATTCCATCCATTTCCATCATGTCCCCCTTTTAGAATTGACCTATCATATGTTATGTACCATGGTCTATATACTATTCCCATATATGAATGCCTAAGCAAAGTCAGAAGAGTCAAGTACTCTAAGGAAAGTGAAGCTAAAATAATAAATGTTGTATACATGAGCAATGCCCCCTTACAAAAGCCAGGATCCCTATGTCCCGGGTTATCAAAACCAAATCTAAAGCAAGACTACGCCAAAAAAGGCTAAAAAATAAAAGAAAAACAAAAAAAGGATCGCAAAAAAAGATGCAAGGAAAGGGTAACTCAAGAAAAAATGACTCCCTTCTAAGGCGCACATGAGGAAGAAATTTCATTAACCTCTAGCTATTGAAAGCTAAGAGGTAGGCCTAGCACTCAATCACATTTCTATGATTCCCAATTCACAAATAACCTCTTCCTAACATCACATTCACTTCATCACACTCACCTTACTTAGAAACTTAGCAAATATACTTGGTTGTAAAGGTAAAACATGAAAATCTAGATCAATAATAGGTACACCATGGTAATTCTAAGATTATTGCGATAATTAATTAGTGGGTTATTACAAAAGTGCACTTAATAGCCATTTATGTTAATGTTTGCATATATGAAGGTGTTTTCCTAAGTCATACACTATATGGTCTAACACTTAGATTGGATTGTATTCATGATGTATAGTCTTCATGTGATAAGCGTCCTCTTTGAACACACATTTGGAGGCACACATGGTAACTTTTGACATTTCTTATGGGACACTTTTTTTGGAGGGGCATCCTAACTTCAGGTGCAATTATCTTTTGATGGAGTGCCCGAAATTTTGCCATCTCAACGACATTAGAAGCAAGAGTGACCATGGCAGTTCTGAAAAGTGGTTATAATAGAAACTCTAATAAATAGAGGAATCAAGAAAATTTTAAACTGACACCTTGAAACACTCATTGTTTTTTCTTTGACCACTCGATTTAAGGAGTGCCTTGTTGAAGATTGTGCAACTTCGGAAGATATTCTTGATGTGATATTGTTGTATTATTATTGTACTTCCTTCGAAGGATATTATTATTGTAATTGGTCATATAAAGAACCTTGAAAGAATCAATGTAAACCCCTCTTGCAAAGTCGGCTCAGAAGAATCCAGGAGCAACATTAAATAATGTTTATTTAATGTCCCCTTAGAGAAGTCGGCCCCATAAGGAAAAGTCACTTGGAAAACAAGTATAAATACGGGAGGCACACTTCCCATTTGTACACATCAAGCACTCAAGCATATTCGTTAGAGAGAGAAGAAGAAAAAGTTCCCTAGAGGAGGAAGAGTAGCTGCAATGTGAAGACATCTTATTCTTGGGGTTTCTATCTTACCCTATTCTCGGGATCTTTGTGTACTTTTTTTTGTTGTGCTGGTCTTTCTTTCAGTGATCCTATTGCATATGGTTATTATGATATAATGAAAAGTGTTTGAAGATCTAACATAACCATCATTGAAGTATAAAATTCTAACATGCCTTACCTATTTGGTCCACACATGCCACCTTATCTTGGAGCATTCATCACTTTAAATTAGTTTTGATGACAGCACTCCTCTCTTTGTCCACTTATCTTGGAGAGTGAGTTGCTAGTTTTGACTTGTCAATAAGGTTGTTACATCATTGAGTGGCCAAGATCTAAGGTTGCCAGTTTTGACCATTTTGTTAGAGGTTTTAGTAACTCTCTTATGCCTATTTCTTTTTTTAAGTGTATAGGGAAATTTTGTAGACATAAGTAGAAGATCTAAATGCTTGATATTTAAATGTTTATTCCTTCTTCAAATGACTAATGCATGGAAAAGGTTTAGGTAGCTATATTTTTGTTTGCTTGTTAAGAAGTTTTACTTTCAGCATTTCATGTATTGCTCTTAAAAGTATTATTATATTTGGTTAGTAGGATTTCTAGATCATTCATCCAAGTTTATGTGGAAATTTTCCACACTCAACTTCTCCATATATTTGAAGAGAGACAAACATTTGGCTATCAAAGACTAAAACTAGGGTATGATCTCTTCAACCCACTCTTACTTTCTAATCCCTAAAATCTTCCCCTTTTCCTCTAACTCCATGCCCTTCTCAATAAACTATGGGCACTAGTCAAGAAGATTCCAATTTCCATCTTTTAGCCACTCTATAAGACATTTTAAGTTATTCTTTTAAGTTCTTTTAATCTGGAAATTAATTGTTATCTCAAGCACAAGATTCACATTGCTTAACACAAACACTTAAAGTTAAGTTATTTACAAATTTTGCTTCAATTTAACTCCTTTGATCTTATTTTATTTAACATTTAAGTTGGGTTAAACTATAAATTGTTTTATTAGTTGTTCATTGTGTAATTTACATCATTTTTCATCACTCTTTAATTTTTATACGTTAATTCAGATCTGATTTAGGGAATACCCTCATAGTGATTCCTCCAAATCACTAAAAGTGAACGGAAATAGTTGTAGGTGGCAGCCCTACTTCCATAGTTGCACTTGACTAGAACCTTTTAGTGTGCTAGTTTTTGTGGCAACACAGTGGGCTCTTTGCGTCATTTGAGTGGCCTTATCACAGCATGGAACTCATCTTTGACTCTGACCAACTCCTTTTCCTTAGCTTCAGGCCTTTGCATCAAGTACTTGAATAAAGGCTTGCAGCAATCTTTCTAGGTTATGAATCTATATGGTCCTTTCACAAATAGGCAACCCTTTTGGAAACGAATCTTTAATCTAAAATTGTTGAGGTATGCCAATTTAATAATTGGAGGCAATCTCAATTTCACTATCAGCAAAAAGAATGTTTGGGGGGGTTCAGCTAGAGTTGACCGACTCGAAAACTATATCTTGCACCATATTGAGGACTAGAGACTGGTAGATATTGAACCCATGACTATAAGACGCTTGGTGGAACAACAAGAGAGGTAGGGACACTATGTCGAAAAGACTTGACCATTTTTAGTAATCGAATTACATTCTGTAAGAAATAGATCAACATAGGTACTGGGTGGATCCCAACAATATCTCCGACAATTGTCCAATATTTTTACAACTTAAACTCTGAAAGGAGAAATCCCTCGCCCCAGCAAGGCTAGGTGATGACAATTTTAGGAACATAATAAAAGACATACAGATGCCATTTGATGAAAGTCTCCCACTTTCTACAGCTATTTAAGATCTCTTTCAAATTAATAGTTCATGTATTTTTTGTAAAGAGGAACTCACCAAGCGAAAGAAATTGGAGTCATAGAAGAAATCTATTTTATTTGGAAGGGAAGGGGAATGGAAGAGTTGCCATCTGGCTAGTATGTAGCGGCCTAACTAATCGAGACTCGGCCTTTTTACTTTGAGCTAACTCTTACACTTGGCGCACTTCTCTATGACTCTTGTAAGCCCTTGTTAGGGAGACCCACCTATTTAAGCCAGCTTTTAGCTCATTGTAAAAGGGTGGGATGTTGGGAGGCTTCTTTCCCTTTAATCTTAACAGAAAATCCATTCGAAGGTGTTTATTGGATATGCATTGGAGCGCTCTCTTAATGTGGGGTATAACCTTGTGGAGCTTTAATGACTGTGAGTGAATATTGCTAGAAGTTAGTATTTATTTTCTATATTTGCGTAGGAGGCCATAGACAAGTGCTACCACCACATTGTAAGGCAAAGAATCTTAGCAATTGCTATCCGTTTTGCCTTTGTAAGCATGCATACACGAGCATTGATTTTTGTATTTAATCTAGTTTGATTGTGTAATATTGATCTCTTGTTTGCATAGCGCATTTCCCACGGCTAGAAGGAGGAGGCAAAATCTAGTAATTGTACACTAGACTAACTGAGGTTTTCCCAATCATGCAACCTCTCCCCCTTAATCAGATATGATACAAGGCCCTCTTGAGTTCTCTTTTGACTCCATTCCCCCATTCGATGTACTGGCACTGGTTTTTTCTCAAGGATTGATCCTTCCCTCCTTCCCATCACTTGTTCAATCTACCCTTTAGACTACAATCGTTTCAGTTCACATTGCAGCTGCCTTAGTGATCGTATCTTACGAAATCCCCCCTTGAGTTGGAGAAGAGCCAACCAGAAGTGAGGAAGAGAAGAGTGTGGTGACATTCGTTGCTCTTTTTGAAGTTGTCATTGGGCTAGCGTGGCTATTTTTGGGCTTTAGCACATGCACGCTAGTTTTGTTGGCAACATTCTTGGCGTCGTTGCTGGGGACAAAGTCCAGTTCCCAAAAATTTGAAGACTATGCTTCATTGACATTTGTGGGAAATTATATTGCAGGTCTTGATTCTCACATGGCGACTCCACGAAGGGACGAAGACCTTGACCTTAGGCAGATTTAAAGAATTTATTGGATGTAGAGGTGAGCATACTCATAAACATCATGGTAAGAGGTATATTTCAGATTTGGTACCTCATTATTTGAAACTATGGATAATGATAAGGAAAGACTTCATGCTCTCCTACATGAAGCTTTCACACGGCTAGATTTCTCAAATATCCATGGATTTCCTAATGATTGCTATGACCATGAGAGATTATGTGATGTTGTTCCAGAGTTCCATGGAAATGATGATGATTCAGCCACCGATCATATTGCTTCTTTCTGCAAGTTGATGACTGACTTTAAAGTTTACCATGACGATGCTCTGATGATCATAATTGCTTTAACCTTGGAGGGGGGTGCAGAAAGTTGTTTCTATGACCTTTTTTACGAAGCCATAGACTCAGTGGCAGGTTTTTTCGAGAGGTTCCTCTTCGCTGGCATGAAGGAACAATTGACAAGATCGAGCAACTTTCCAGAGAATATGATGCCCTCCTCCCTAGGGCACAAACCTAAATCTAAAGAAGAGATCCATGAAGAACACTTTGAAGATCAAAGAGAGTATCTTGAAGAACATATCATTGATGACCCCAGTAATGAAGCATATGAGGGATCCTTGATCGAAGATATCATTGAGGAACCACCTCATGTTTCCAGGATAAAAAACATTGAAGATCTGGGGTAATAACATCGAGGGTAATAACAATGAGGCTGATGAAGTCAACGACGTCTAAGTCTAATAATCGACAGCAATGGGGGTGATTGGGGCACTAGCTCGCTATCACTATCGAAGTCTTCTGGAGTCACCAAGGTGCCTTGCTAGATGATCCTAGGGAGATATAAGCGAGGAATACTCCTAACATCCAAGGCTGAAGGAAAGAAACTCTAGTGACTGTTATACTTTTACTTCATACTTCTGAGTACTTGGATTGAATTGTTGCACAAGATAGTTTTATGTTAAAAAAATCCTATAATTTTAACATTGTATTAGAGCATAGGGTTTGTAGCAGACATAGGGTTGTAAGAGTCAATATGAATCAACGCCAAAAGTTAGGGATTAGGCTTAGGCCTTACATCACCAACACAACGTCCAATAGCAAGGTATCCATCCCTGTATTATAAAGGGCATCTCCGAATAAGATGGAGTCAATGCCAAGAATATCATCTTCTGAATTTGGTACAACACGATCTATAAAGTGCACAGCCATATGTGTATCAAAGAAATGGTCCATCTAATCGAACAAAGGGAAGTCCCTGTGAAGACTTAAAGACAACCCACTAAAGGGGCCAATAAAGTGTTTAAAACCCTACAACAAAGATGATCCAAAAGCCCTAACTCCATAACACTGAGCAAATGCCACCAAGGAGAAGTCTCACAAATCAACTATATAGCCCAGAAAATGTTACTGCCATGCAATCCTCTGAATCAAATATGAGAGGTAGACCCCTCCAGAAGCCCTAAAGATGAAATTTTGCACTCCTAGTTTTGTGATGATAATGCCACAAGCAAAGGTCTCAAAAAAACCATGAAAAACAGGAGAAAACCACATAACACCAATGTTGCTCCAAAAAACAGTAGTGAATTTTGGCTGAAACAAAGATAAAGATAATGTGCACAGCCTTAAAACAGCATCGATCTACAAAAAGAATCTCTCAAATTCATTGGAAACACCAAAAAGAGAAAGATAGGGTGTGCAGCCTTAGAAGAGCACCATTCTGCATAAAGAATCCCTCAAATCCACTGGAAACACCAAAAAGAGGATGGTGTGGGTGGTGGAGAGGGTTAAAACCCTAAAGCATTGTCATTGTCTTGAAATAGGGCTGAAAAAAATCCTAGTTTCAGACCTGCATTGCTGTGAGAAACAGCGATAATTGCCTGAAAAAGGGAGAAAAGAGGAGAGCATTGACCTAAAAAAAGCACAAGTCTGCAAAAGATTCTCTTAAAACCGCTGACAAGACCTAAAAACTGTCAAAGAACATCGGCATTGGTAAAGAAGAGGGTTAAAAATCCCAGAAATTTGCTGTTGTCCCAAAAAATTGCTGAAAACCCCTAGTTTCAGAACTGAAATAGCCCTAAAGCAGCATTGGATCGCAAAGGAAGAGTACACACTACCTTGGATCCCATGTTGAAATGATAAAGAGATCGTAGATCCACGGTGAACACATGAACAAACCCTAATCAAGCATAAACCTTGAACACATCACAGAGAGAGATGAACCAATAAACAAAAGAACAAGAGATATGGTGCCCTTAGGAAAAAAGAATCAATCACTAATGAGTCCAAGATAATGGTACTAAAGAATCATAAGTTGTGTATTTATAAACAAACTAAGTGATCAAGGCTCCTTTCCCTGTTAGGAGGTTATGGACCCACATAAATGCATAGGTTAGCCTTAACCACCTAGAATAATATAAAATATTGTTGACTAGGTCAGCTATTAAACCATAACCTAATAATACAATAATGAGTGTGCTTAGTGATAATGTCAATTAATCGCAAGTAAAGATAAACATCATTTCAACATGGAGCACCCGTACAAGATCACATACTTATAATCTAGTTACCACTAGTTCTAGGTGCTTACAGCTGAAACCAGCTCACAACAGTCTGTTTTATCCACGTCAGGTTTACATAGCAAGGCCATCAAATTTGATGACACATTTAAGACAAACTACAAGAATTGGGACCTACTTTTGTTCGAGGTCACATTTATTTGACAAAAAATTACACTCCATTTCCTGTACTGATATAAGTCCAATGGTTTATTTGCATACAGACTCCAGAGACTATGTAAGAGTATCTTTTTCAAAATTACACAGCTCTGTGATGATGAAATGTTTTCTATTACAATAATATTCAGAACCAAAGCACACAGGAAACCAGGGAAATGCTTACATTATCACACCAATGTAAAACCAAACTCTAGTCTCATATTATACGTCATATTTATCAAGATACACTTTTTGGATTAAAAGTCCAAATCACCTTTTAGCGCATTTATATTAAACTAATACATTTTTTACTGTAGCAATAGAAGAACTTACCTAAGTAGCTCAGAAACATCTCGGCAAGTATTTTCAAATTGCAGAATAAGATCTGGAAATGATATTAACCCTGCAATTTGCATGCTCACACATAAGGACACTCTTCTGAATTTTGATATAACAAATAAAGGACATAAAATATAAATTTGCAACAAAACATGATCCATCTTATGAACAGGAAAAAACACCCATTTCCTCAAAGTAGCATACCATACCAATCAAAGATGTATGAGTTCTAAAAATATATGAAAGTAGGAAGGAAATTTTTACTATAGAAACTTGTTAACAAGAAAATGGATGAACGATCAAACCACTTAACAGAAAAAAAAATGTCTGTCAACTAAACTACATAACATCATTAATTAAATACATGTATGAAGTAATTGATCAACAAAAAGATAAGATACGATAATGTTTTTAATGTCCACAAATGACCAAAAGAGTAGGTCATAGAACCAGGAAGAACAATCACTTGCAATCAATTGTAGGAGAGCAAAAGACTACTCCAAAAAGCAGAAAATAAAAGGTGACCTAAGCAATACAACAAAGAAAGCACAGAGCCCCTATATGTCATTAGGAAGAGATGAAAAAGTAGAGAAAGGAGAAGAAGTATCTTCTGCTGTGTCAATCACATAGAAGGCAACAATACACTGCTGATGATAATGTTTGGGGAGTGTCTAGTACTGAGAGGGTCTGGTCAAGTGACCTTGGGAGGAGCTCAGAAACAACCAGCAGAGAGTTTCCTTATATTTAAGGCTGACAGGAAGAATATAAAAATAATATAGAAAATTCAAAATGAATGGATTATGTAGAGCAGCTCAACAGAAATTTAACATTGGCTACTTCTGGATGTAGAAGTACAAAAGAGAAAACAGTATTGGCAGTCAGAAACAAACAAACAGTCTAACTACACAATCGTTTTTGAAGATAATTATCACAAGGGTCACTTTGGGTTCACAAAGTTGTGAATCAGTTTCCAAGCATACCCTCCTATCCCAGAATGCTTTTCCCTTGAGGTTTTAGTTAGTGCAAGTGTTTTTCCTGAAAGATTTGTGTCCTTGCGTTACTAGCATAAACCACATTCAAGAATTGGCATTCCCCTTGATATAGCTCTGCTATGAATTACGTTAACCAAATATCAGTTGTTTCAGCGACATTCTTTTACAGTTTTGAGATTTGCATCCTTTGAATTTCCCCCTTCCTATTAGTGTCGATAACACATAACCTTCAGCTTATGTCCCCTTTAATTTGGAAATTGCCACATGAAAACAGCATTCATGTAAATTGGGTCTAGCTCGAGTGGTTGACAAAGAATTGTTATCATCTCCACCCAGGTTCAAATCCCACTTGTGACATGTTCGCTCTTCACGAGCCAAATATTGACTAAGGCATTAGCCATGAGGAATATCTCACCCTTGCCATGGGCTAGAGAGTAGGGTGAATAGCTACATCACATGTAAAAAGGAAACAACATTCATTGTTGAGGGTTGTATATCCTGTTGTTGTACAACATTCATTGCTGTGGGTTGTATACCATCTTGTTGTCATTCATCTTTTTCTTTCCCTTGATGGGCTAACATTTAAAAAGCTCCTCTTTTCAACCTAAGCACAGTTTGAAAAATCTAAGACTTAAGCATTTAATCCACATGCCTTTTATTTTACACCTGCTTCTTTCCAATATACTTCTATCTCTGCAACAACTTTGAATACTCATGTCAACTCTTTGGTCTTTGATTGCAGTCCCATTTGAATCCAACAGCATAAATCTCTAATTTGATTTCAATTCACGGGCACCAGACTCTAATGCTATGATTGCATGAGTATTTTGGGTGCACACACATACAAAAGAACCACAAAGGTGGAAAGAAAAGAAAATCTAGTGCTATTATTGAATACAAATCTCTCGCAAATATAACATCTCGCCTCACACATTTCCAACAGTTCTATATGGTTACAGCAGTTCAACATTAAACAAATAATTGTGTGTTGATATTATCCCAATGGTCCTTTTAACTCCTCTCAATTCTTCATTCTTATAAAAAAGAAGCATAAACAAAGAAACAAATTATATAGAAAGAAAGTGTCTAAATGTCCACAAATGATCCAAAAGGGTAAAAAATATGATAGCATAAGATTGTTTTCTCAATGTCCAACAAATGAACACAATAAATAGTTTTATGGGATCAAAAAAAAACATCCATTATAGGTACATAGTGGGAGTATGAAAGCAACTCCTATAGCAACGCTATCAAAAGCAGATAAAGATAAAGAAAGTATATAGCTAAATGAAACTATAACAAAAGGTACAAGTATATGATAAATTATAAAAAATATGTGTGGTACAAAATCAAGGATGTCAATGCCAGAGCTAGCTGCCAGGGCTGACTGAGGGGACCAAGCAGCAAGCGCCTCATAGAAGTCATCAATCATTGGGACATTAAGTGCAATATCACAAGTCCCCGTATAAGGCATCACCAATAAAAGTTTATGACCAAAAGCAGAGAAACAAGGACCCAACAAATGATAATGTGAACCAATTTATCCCATGATACTTCATGTATGCCAAGTCGTGTCATATGCCAAAGTGAATGGCCCCGTACAACTAGTAAAAATAGCTTTAAGCTTGGTTCCATGATATAAAGGAAGCTTCATGTCGTGTAGTTGAATTATTGTCCTCATAATACATGAGCCAAGTTCAATTATAATATTCATGAGCAAGTAATAAACTCGTCACATGATACATGAGCCCAACCACAAAGAAGATGCCCAACCAATTTGTCTCATGTCATGGTTAAACAAAATAATAAACGAGCATGTGAGACAAAGAGAGACTATTCATGGCCAATGAAAGTATGTAACGTCAATACATGGCAAGGGTCACTCCCATATGTAATGATGAGGTTCAAAAGCAACGACCCCATCAAAGCCAACATCCAATTCTCCCATAACCCTCATGAACTAAGGAATAAAGACAACGTATCAATTCACGGCAATGGGTTGCTCCATAACAAATATGATGGACGTTGAAATTTAACCCTTGAACAAAGGAGGAGAACCACTCAAAATAACGGTGTATGGCCTCAACATGTGTGCACTCATTGGCCCAAAGCCACATGAATAACTCATTTCATGAGAATAGATAATGGCCTCTCCATATTATATGTCTACAAGTAAAAGGGTGGCTCCATAATATAGAATATACCCTACCTCAACATATGTCCACACATGAGAATTTTGTAACACCCCTAAAAACTAATTAAGGATTCGAATTCTCAATCATTCATTAGCTACTAATGAAGTAATAATAAAGTAGAATTAATTCAATGACAAAATAAAAAGGAGAAATATTAGTAAAGTTAATTAGAAATTAATCTAGATTAAGTTAATTAAACTTGATTAAATAAAGTAGGATGCATGAAGGCCATGTGGCCCTTATGCATAATTCTCTGTAATAAAATTAAAATTTGAATTTTCTGGATAAATAGGGGAATTAGGGGTTGATTGAGGGGTCTTTTGCGGTTTTTATGCTCTTTGTTTGGGGGAGGCTTTGGTCAAGGGAGGGTTCTATGAGCTATGTGGAGATGCGGGTTTGGACATTGAGGGTGCAAACTTTCCTTTAAAGCACAACTAGGGCTAAAACAGTATATTTAAATTTAACTGAAATAACCAAACATGAACTTCTTTACAGTACGCAGCGGAATATGAAACTGAGAACCATTTACACATATATACACATATTATTGGACACTACTGTTCACATCCTTGTTCACTTCAACACATGTACACTCATCACTATACGTATAAATGTACACATATACTTTGTGTACTGCATATATTACTGTATTTACATACCTTGTAGAAGACCTGGATTGTAGAAGGACTGTTCTACCAAAAACAACTTTATGGAAATTCCGTATGCCAACCATGCTGCTGTTCAGACCAGCGAAGATGCCTCACATAACTCACCGAAAACTCAGTCAAACAGTTGAAAAGAAGGTGATCAAAAAGGGTCAAACCTCAGGGCTGCAATACTGCTGTTCATTCCTCACTCTGCGAGTTAGGGCTCAGACAAAGACTGCTGCAAATTCGGGTCTGTGGAAAAATCTCAGTCACTGTGAAATTCGGATACCCTTCCTGTGGAAAAATTGGATGCTGGTTGAAGCTGTTTGGTTCAATTCTTTATTAGTTCACCATACTTGAATTTCGGGACTGTACTCACGAGCAGCAGTAGCACAAACTTAGACAGTGCAAAAAAAATGAATTCGGGACTGTCATAAAAGAGTGTGGTCTGCTACCACCGAATTTCAAATTGTGGACTCCACAAGAACAGCAGTGAACTAGGTAAATCGGACTGTATACTCAGTGGAAGAAATCGGATCTGATGAAGGAGTCGGTTGCCTTACTGCTGCCAAAATTTACCAAAAAAACAAGTCTATTGCTGCTATGTTTTAGTGTTCTTTCTGCTGCCCACAAGTACCTCAGGCCAGACTTCAAACCAGCGAAATAAATCTTAGACAAGCCTGTGACAATCCTCGGTTAAGCTGTTCATCGTAGATCAATAGAAAGGACAAGTGTGTTAGTTTTTGTACCTAGGCAGATGTTCCCTAGGTGACTTATTTTTTGCCTAAGTCACTTTAAGAGGGAAAAAGGTGACCCTCACATTAAATGTCACTTAATGAGACTTTATAATAATAAAGTCAATTTTTGATAAATTTAAGTGGGTGAGTAATTTTATTTATGTGAATTAAATAAAAGTGATTTTTACTCTCACTCAATCTCATCCATTGGATTGGATCTTTTTCCTCCGTTGGATTAAGATGCCCACTTAGGTCAAACAAAAAGCATGAGGGAGGCAAAAGGTTACTTCACTTTTTCATTTTCAGGAGAAGAGAAGAGCGCTGGGAGAGAAGGACGAGGGTTTTCTTCCCTTGCTGAGAAAAATTTCATGCACAAAAATCGAGGAGTATTGAACATTTAATGCTGGCACAGATTTCGAGATGAGGTACGGCCTGCATTAATTACAGTACGGCTGCATTTATTATTTGCACAGATTTCGAGGGAGTACTGCCTGTCAGTTTGGCTGTACGACTGCATTTATTATCAGCACAGAAATCGAGGGAGTGAACAGCATTTATTTGGCACGATTTTCGAGGGAGTACGGCCTGTATTAATTACAGTACTGCCTGCATTAATTTGCAGGCACGCAAATCGAGACAGTACGATGCATTTATTTGCTGGTACGGATTTCTAGACATTGTACGGTCTGAAATTTTGGCACAGAAATCGAGAAGGGTGTACGGCTGCTTTGCTGGGCACAAGTTTCCAGACTTTGGGATAAAGTTTGCTGGTGGAGATAAGTTGTATTTTTTCACCATTTTTCTGTCCTGTACTTTGCTGAAGAAAATAATAAATATCTCTCTCTCCTTGACTGGTTTTCCCCTTGAGGGTTTTTCCAGGGCTGATTAGCCAAAAATCTCTGAGTCAAATCTTTTATTGTGTGACTGTCCAAAAGTGTTTTTCAGCCTGTTAGTGAAGTTTTATTGTCTGTTTAAATTGTCCAGAAAATTTCATAAGTAACTTACAGCCAATGCAAAACCGGCTGTAAGTGAAAACCACGAAATGTGCATTTAAACCAGCATACAGTAAACTCAGATTTTCTACAAAGTGTTTGGTTTATTTATACACTAATTTTAACGTTGAGTGATAAAGGTTAGGGCCAACCTAATGGAGGAAATTTAGACAATAATTTAATTAAAAAACATTTTGTCATTAAGGTAAATGTTGGGGCCGACTTCTTGGAGGAGTATCCTAAATTGTTTATATTTTAAATTGTTTTATCATTTCATTATTGAAAGGTGTTGACCTTTAAAGGTGAAGTTAATGTAGAAATTTTCTGAGTTTTACTGTTTGCTGGTTTATGTTAACATTTCGTGATTTTCACCTACAGCCGGTTTTGCATTGGCTGTAGGTTACTTAGGAAATTTTTCTTAACAATTAAACACACAGTAAAAAATTCACTAACAGGCTGAAAAACACATTTTAACAACCACACCATAAAAGATAGACTCAGAGATTTTTGGCCAAATCAAGCCCTGGAAAAACCCCCACGGGGAAAACCAGTCACAGAGAGAGAGATTTTATTATGCTTCAGGATAAAAATCAGACATTAATTTTTACAGTCAAAAATCCAACTTATCTCAACCCAGAAATTTGACCAGCAGACTGTCTTGGTTTCCGTGCTTTTGCTGCCTCGATTTCTGTGCAAACCTCCTTGAAAAATGTGCCAGAAATATCAGCAAAAAATCTGCCCTCGAAAACTGTGCCAGCGCTCTCAGAATCCGTACTGTACGGACAGCATTTAATGCTACTGTACGACCTCGTTTTCTGTGCAAAAAAAAACAGAATGCTGCCTCGAAAAAAAATGCCTATTATTCACCTCGAAAACTGTGCAGAAAAGTGCAGTCCGTACGGACCTCGATTTCTGTGCTGTACGGCCTGTGTACGGCCTCGAAATTCGTGCAGGGTACGGACTGTAATAAATGTAGTCCTCCTCGTTTTCTGTGCCCTGCTTGACCTCAATTTCTGTGCCCTTCAAACCTTACTGTACGGCTGCCTGGAAAATCGTGCCCTTCTCCCTTTCTTCTCTCTCAGCTCACTCTCCTTCTCCTGAAAATGAAAAGTGAAAGTGTTTTGCCTCCCTCAACCCTTTTTGACTAAACCCTAAGTGGGTATCTAATCCAACGGTGGAAAAAG
>LPNX011123653.1:479514-506322 GCA_001517045.1 Pseudotsuga menziesii | reverse complement strand
TCTCGGCACTATCTCCCAAGCATCATTCTTCATGATGGAATGGTACTCTTCCATCATGGCATCTCTCCATACCAGATGTTGGGAAGCCTCCTCAAATGTGGATAGCTTAGAGTCACGAAGACTCACAACAAGAGCCATATCATACCTGTCTGGCACCACACCAAGCCTTTCTGGCTCCACCACTGTCCTGATCTGCTCCTGGGACCTACCAAATGCCTCTGCCTCCTTCAAGGTCTCCTGAAGCCACTTAGGCTTCCTCTTCCTTGAAGACTGCTCCTCCCGAACTGGACTTGGGCTCTCCTCATCTGAGGAAGTCCCAGTACCAGAAGGTCCAACACCCCGAGGACCAGTACCTGATGAACCTGTGACCTGAGGACTCAAACCTGAACCTGTCCCTGAAATTGTCCCTGAAGTGCTAGCCACCTGAATCACTGAACCTGTAGAAGCTGTGCCTGTACCCTGTGATCCAGTCACTCCAGAAACCTGTGGACCTGATAGCTGCATCGAAGAAGCCTGTACCAACTGAGGTGTGGGAGCTGGTGTCTCCCCCTGCTCTAACTCCCTAGACTTCCTGAAGGCTCTCTCCTCATCAAACTTCACTTCCCGCCGAACAACAACTCTCCTCAAGCTAGGTGAGTAAAGCCGATAGGCATTCGAAGTCTCGTCATATCCCACAAATATGCCTCTCTCTGCGGTGGGATCAAACTTTGTCCTCTTCTCAGAAGGGACGTGAGAGTAAGTCAACGAGCCAAATATGCGAAAGTGGCCCACCTCAGGCTTCTTGCCTGAATACATCTCCTCAGGAGTCTTACTCCCCACTGCCCTGTGAGGACTCCTGTTCTGCAGATAAACTGCAGTGCTACATGCCTCTTCCCAAAGAAAGAAAGGTAACCCCTGATCATGAAGCATCGCTCTGGCTGCCCCCACAATCGACCTGTTCTTTCTCTCTGCTACTCCATTCTGCTTAGGAGTGTAAGGGACTGTCAGCTGTCTCTGAATGCCCTCCTGTCTGCAGAATGCATCGAACTCCTTGGAGGTATACTCACCCCCATTGTCCGATCTCAACATCCGGATCTTCCTCCCCGTCTGCTTCTCCACAAGGGCTTTGAACCCTTGGAAGACTCTCAACACAAGCTCAGACTTCTTGCTCCTCAAGAAGTAGATCCAGGTCTTCCTGGAGTAGTCATCAATGAAGCTAATGTAGTACTCAAAGCCTGTCAAAGACAACAATGACATAGGACCGCATATGTCAGTATGGATAAGATCTAGCACCCCTGTAGCTCTCGTGTCATTGCTCGGAAAAACAGTCTTGGTGTACTTTCCCAAAGCACACCCCCTGCACACATCACTCTGCTCAGTGCTGAACTCTGGTAATCCTGTAACCATGCTCCTCAACAATCTGAGAGCTGGGTGATGTAGGTGGGCCATCCTCCGATGCCAAAGCTCACATAGCTCACTGCTGCTGCTGTGTGCTAAAGCACACTGTGGCTGAAACAAGAGCTTGTACAGCTTTCCACACCTGACTCCAATGTCCATGGCACTGGACATACCTGTAGCCCTGGGATACACCTGCACTCTCCCATCTGAAAAGCACACCCCAAGACCCCTGTCCTCAATGGTGGAAACTAACACAAGGTTCTTCTTCAGCCCAGGGACATACAACACATCTCTCAGAGTCATGAGACTCATCGACTCCCTCTGCAATGTAATGGTCCCCCGACCAACAGCTCTAACAACGGTGTTGTCTCCAAGGACAACCTCCACATCTCTACCTATCTTAGATAGCTCTGAGAACATCTCTCGAGCTCAAGTCATGTGGCTCGAGTGACTTGAGCTCGAGGCTCCGCTGTAAATATACCAAGTAGTAGAGGTGGATGGACTCCCCTGATGACCTGCCAACAATGAATGCTCACTATCCATATCCATATCTGTGCTGGTGGCTAAAGAGACTCTCTCTCTCTCCATCTGTCCAGCATATAGGGAAAACTCCCTCTGAAATGCATCACTAAACTCATCAACCTCTGCTGAGGCTGCTGTCTGCTGTCCCTGTCCCTTCTTCTTCTTCTTGCTTGGACACTGTGAGGCATAGTGCCCAAATGCCTGACATGCATAACACTTGATTTTACTGAAGTCTTTCTTCTGCCCACTTTGCTGCTGCTGCTTGGCCCCACCCTTCTTGGGACCCTTCTTCTTCTTGCCCTTAGCTGCCAAAGCCACATTCTCGTCATCAACCCCACTGTGAGATGTACTACCCTGTACAAGACCTCTCCTGGTCAGGTAGGTTCTCTCTGCCCACTATGGCTTGCACAAATGCACCCCAAGGCTTTGAAGCCCCATTCACTGCTGTGCGTACAAGCTCTGTAGGGGCTACCTTCTCCCCAACCGCTGCAAGTTCATCCCGAACTGTAGAAATCCTGGTAAGATATGCTGTGACTCCCTCACCCCCATTCATCTTTATACTTTTGAGTTTCTCTCTGAGAACCATTTTCCTGTTCTCATTGGAATTCTCATACAAACTGATCAAGGCTGACCACATCTCGTGTGCCCTATCCTTGCCTGAAATGTGAGGGATAATGTGGTCTTTAACTGCATCTAGAATGATCCTCCTAGCTTTACAGTCCAGCTTGTTGAAGGCTGATAGAGTTGTTGCATCTGTAGATGCGGGTATGACAATCGGATTAGCTGTAGTGTTCCTAACTACATCCGGCCATAACTCATTCTCCTCCAATAGCACTAAAATTTTGGCCTTCCACGGCACAAAATTTCCTGTCCCATCCAGCCTATCCTCCAATCTAAAACCTGTGGCCATCTCTACACCAACCCAACAAAGTGCTGCTCACTGACAAAATATAAAATACTAAAATTTCTGAGTTCTGAAAAATTCTGTGTCTGCAAACTATCACAGTTTTCTGCCCCCTAGCTCTGATACCATGTAGAAATTTTTTGAGTTTTACTGTTTGCTGGTTTATGTTAACATTTCGTGATTTTCACCTACAGTCGGTTTTGCATTGGCTGTAGGTTACTGAAGAAATTTTTCTTAACAATTAAACACACAGTAAAAAATTCACTAACAGGCTGAAAAACACATTTTAACAACCACACCATAAAAGATAGACTCAGAGAGTTTTGGCCAAATCAAGCCCTGGAAAAACCCCCACGGGGAAAACCAGTCAGAGAGAGAGAGATTTTATTATGCTTCAGGATAAAAATCAAACATTAATTTTTACAGTCAAAAATCCAACTTATCTCAACCCAGAAATTTGACCAGCAGACTGTCTTGGTTTCCGTGCTTTTGCTGCGTCGATTTCTGTGCAAACCTCCTTGAAAAATGTGCCAGAAATATCAGCAAAAAATCTGCCCTCGAAAACTGTGCCAGCACTCTTAGAATCCGTACTGTACGGACAGCATTTAATGCTGCTATACGACCTCGTTTTCTGTGCAAAAAAAAACAGAATGCTGCCTCGAAAAAAATGCCTGTTATTCACCTCAAAAACTGTGCAAAAAAGTGCAGTTCGTACAGTCTGTACGGACCTCGATTTCTGTGTTGTGCGGCCTGTGTACGGCCTCGAAATTCGTGCAGGGTACGGACTGTAATAAATGCAATCCTCCTCGTATTCTGTACCCTGCTTGACCTCGATTTCTGTGTCCTTCAAACCTTACTGTACAGCTGCCTGGAAAATCATGCCCTTCTCCCTTTCTTCTCTCTCAGTTCACTCTCCTTCTCCTGAAAATGAAAAGTGAAAGTGTTTTGCCTCCCTCAACCCTTTTTGACTAAACCCTAAGTGGGTATCTAATCCAACGGTGGAAAAAGATCCAATCCAATGTCTAAGATTCAATGAGAGTAAAAATCACATTTATTTAAATCACTTAAATAAATTTACTCACCCACTTAAATTTATCAAAAAGTGACTTTAAGTTTATAAAGTCTCATTAAGTAGCTTTTAATGTGAGGGTCACCTCTTCTAAGTGACTTAGGCAAAAAGTCACTTAGGGAACATCTTCCTAGGTACAAAAACTAACAATTAAGTCCCTTTTTTTTTATTAAAAAATTGTTTTAACTTTTTAGAGGGGTAGACATTAGGGGATGGTTGTTAATTATTAAAAAACATACATATTAGATTTAATATTTTAATTCTTTTAATTGTGACACAATTGTTTTAAACACTTTTAATTTTCTTAATTATAAAAACATGTTTTAATTACTTAAATATTAGGTTTAATATAATATTTAATTAGTGGTCTTATTATTTTTAGGGTTAAGGGTTTAATGAACCTTGTGGGATTTAAGGGCTGGTGTAAAGGTACAAAGGTATCATTATATAATGATAGGGTAGATGTAGGCTAGAGGACCAAAGGTAATGGTTTTAAGGACTTTAGTTCAGTTACCACAACTTCATAAACAAGACCATCAAGGTGTGGGAGTACCTGTGCTTCTCTTAGGGTAACATGACCTCTAACAAATGCAAATGACCACTGAAAGGGTCATTTGGACTCTTCCAACTTCTTCAATCCACCAAGAACACAATCTAGGGTAAAAGGGCATGGTTGTGGTGCTGGGGAACCAATGACACAACTGGGGAACCATCAAACCAACTTGGGGGTACTTAACCACTCTATAGGGTGTTTAGGGCTTTTGCCATTGTCCCAAGGGCTCCAAGGGCTTCAGACTTGGGCTTGGACAAAATCAAAAGGTCTCCTTTGACATTGACACTTACTCAGCCCTCAGAGGCTCCTCAAGGGGCACTAAGACACATTAACACACACCTGTTGGCATCAATGACAATTTAGTCAACAATCTCCCCCTTTGTCATTGATGACAACTCCAAAGCTCCCCCTTCGAATGAGCTTCCTTTGTCCACACATCTACCCCTTAGATCATGCTTCTTTTACCTACCTTGTTCAACTTTTTCTCCCCCTTTGGCATCAATGGCAAAGGGTACTTCTGCCATGCTCCCCCTGTCATATTGTAGTGTTGTTGAAGATAGATGAATTCAATTAGGAGATAGTATGACTCCCAATTTTTCTCTGAGGTACTCAAAAGTCTCTCTTGGGAGAGGCTTAGTAAAAACGTCTGTAACCTATTCTTTTGTCTCGATATATTCCAACTTGATATTCTTTTCTGTGACCTGTTCCCGAAGAAAGTGAAACTTGATTGGAATGTGCTTGGAAAGTGAAACTTGATTGGAATGTGCTTGGTCTTGGAATGCACAACTGGATTCTTGGAGATACTGATGGCACTCGTATTGTCACATAGAATAGGAATCGGTTCATTACATGTCACCTGTATGTCTTGCAGGGTTTGCTTCATCCAAAGAATCTGAGTACAAGAAGTTGCTGCTACTATATATTCTGCTTCTACGGTTGATAAGGACACTGAAGACTGCTTTTTGCTTGACCAAGATACCAGACAACCACCTAAAAAGAAAGTTGTTCCACTAGTGCTTTTTCTATCGTCAACACACCCTGCCCAATCTGCGTCTGAATATGCTATCAATGTCAAATCATTCCCTTTTTGATACCAAAGTCCAAAATCCAGAGTTCCTTTGAGACACCTGAAGATCCTTTTAACTGCTATAATGTGAGTTTCCTTTGGGGCAGCTTGAAATCTTGCAACTTGTCCAACGGCTTGCATCACATCTGGTCTGGAGGCAGTTACATATAGTAGACCACCAATCATTGACCTATAGAGCCTTTGATCAACTTCCTTGGATTCATCATCTTTGCTTAGCTTACAACCATTGATCATAGGAGTACTCACAGGTTTACAGTCTTCCATCTAGAATTTCTTTTTAACATCTCCTTAATGTATTTTGTCTGGGTAATAACAATGCCTTCTGTTCTTTGAGATATCTGGAGTCTAAAGAAGAAGGTCAATTCACCGAGTAATGACATTTCGAACTCTTTTTGCATGTCCTTAGCAAATTGTTGACTCAGTGAATCATCATCACTTCCAAATATGATATCATCAACATAAACTTCAATGATGAGTATGCTGTCATTGTCTTGCTTGATGTACAAATTACTATCTGCACTTCCCCTCTTAAAGTTTTGTTGTAGTAAGTACCTGTCCAATCTGGAGTACCAAGCCCTTGGAGCTTGCTTTAGTCCATATAAGGCCTTTTTGAGCCTGCATACATAGTCCTCGTTTTCTGAAAGTTGAAATCCTTCTGGTTGTTCCATATAGACGACTTCTTCCAATTCCCCAATTAGAAAAGTTGATTTTACGTCCATCTGATACACTTTGATGTCTTTGGAGCAAGCGTAGGCCAATATCATTATGATAGCTTCCATTCTGGCTACTGGTGCATATGTTTCTTCAAAGTCTATTCCTTCAATCTGAGCATAACCCTTCCAAACCAATCAAGCCTTGTTTCTGATCACCTATACATCTTCATTCATTTTGTTTCTGAACACCCATTTTGTGCCAATTACATTCTTGTTACGTGGTCTCGGAACAAGTTCCCAAGTTCCATTCTTCTCAATTTGATCTAGTTCTTCTTCCATAGCTTTAACCCATTGTTCATCTGTACTAGCCTCTGCAAAAGTTCCAGGTTCAATTGTAGAGAACAGAGAGAAGTGTACCTACTCATTTCTTCCGGATTGTCTTCTTCTGGTTCCTATTCCAGCATCCTTATCACCAATAATCTGATTTGATGGATGATTCTTCTGGTACCAGTTCTTAGGAGTTAGTTGATCTTTTCGTTCTTCTTGTTCGATAATTGGTTGATTCAGTTCTTCATCTTCCGTGAGTTGCTCTTCATCCTCATCCGGTTGTTCTTCCACTTTAATTTTCTTCATACCTTTTTTCTTGGAATCTTCCTTTTCTTTATTGTCTGATTCTTCTGAGTCTTCTCAGGATGATGTTAGTCTTCCTTCATCTATTTTCACGTTAATGCTTCCAATCACTTTGTCTAATCTCAGATTGTAGCATTTGTAAGCTTTCCTCTTGGATGAATATCCAACAAATATGCCTTCATCTACTCGAGAGTCAAATTTTCCAATCTTCTTATCTTCTCTTTTGATGTAACACTTGCTTCCAAAGATTATGAAGTGTTGTACACTTGCTGCTCTTCCCGTCCATAGCTCGTAGGGAGTTTTATCATTTTTGTTTCTGAGTAATCCTCTGTGTAAGATGTGTATTGCAGTATGAACTGCGTGTCCCCAAAATTTGTCATTTAATTTGGATTCATTCAACATGGTTCAAGCCATCTCCATTATTGATCTATTCTTTCTTTCAGCAACTCCATTTTGCTGAGGTGTTCTGGCTACTGAAAATTGTCTCTTTATTCCATGCTCTTCATAGTATTTGTTAAATTCATCAAAAGTGAATTCTCCACCGTTGTCAGATCTAAGGCACTTGATTCGTGACCCTACTTCATTCTCGACCAGTTCCTTGAACGTTTTGAAACATCCAAATGCTTCTGATTTCTTGTTGAGAAGACACACCCATGTCATCCTGGTATAATCGTCAATGAGTAGCATGAAGTATTTTTCACCATTGAATCATTTGCTTTTGGTTGGTCCACATAAGTCAGTGTGAACGAGCTCCAAAGGTTTTGTAGAAGAATGCTCTTTCGTCTTGAAATGCACTCTTGTTTGTTTTCCATGTTGACACTATTCACATATAAAGTTAGCAGGTTTTGTGACTTCCAGCATATTTCGAACTACTTGGTTTTTGTAGATTTTCACCAAATTGTCAAAATGTATATGCCCCATTCTTCTGTGCCAAAGCCAGCTTTCATCTTCTTTTCCCAAGTGACATTTTTCGGACTCAATCTCATCTAACACGTATATGTTGTTTGGAGTCCTAATGGCTATGGCTACTAACTTCCTTGATCCTTGCTTTCTTATTTTACATTCTTTTGAGTTGAAGATGAGTTCATGTCCTTGATCACACATCTGACTGACGCTTAGCAGATTATGTTTCATGTTATCTACAAGCAAGACATTTTCAGCCAAGGAGTTTTTACTTCCGAGCTTTACTGTGCCCTTTCCCAGTACTTTAGCTGAATTGTTATTTCCAAATGATACAAATCCTTTATCCTTTTCAATATTGACGAAAGCATCTTTGTCACCTGTCATATGCTTGGACCAATCGCTATCAACATACCATTTACCAGAGTTGTGATTCTGAGCTTGAAGAGCAATACCACATTCGTAGTTGTTATTGTGTTTAATCCATACCTTGTTGGGCATGTCCTCATTTCTTACTGTTGGTATCCTCATTCTGCAATTTCTGGCTATATGTCCAAAGTTGTTACACCTGTAACATTTTATTTTTGATCTCAAGGGATCAAATCTGTTGTTGTACTGTGGTCGTCTGAGGCTTGCAAGGTTATTCCTTGTCTCAAAGTTTCTTCTTTGAAAACAATCTACAGCTTTGTGTCCAAATCTTCCACATGTAAAGTAATGCCCATAAAAGAAGTATCCATACCTAGGATTATATGGAGGAGGTGCTTTTCTGAGATCTGATCTTTCTGCTAGCACTTCTTTTGATACAGGTTGTTCTGGCTGATATTCGATCTCTTCTTCATTCTTGTACTCCTTGATAACTTCTACATACCTTTTTGGCTTCTTTTCATTATCTGTCGCATTGAGCTTGAGGTTTCATTTGTATTCTTCTTGTATCCTATACCGGTCTTGTCGAAGAATGACTTTTGATTGCTGATGATTTGTTCTAGAACCTTGGAGCTGTTTTCATAACCCTTAGCGATATCTTTCGTCTGCAGTTTGTTCTTCAGAGATACTATCTCAGCCTCACGATTCTCCTTTTCTCTTATATTTGTCATTAATTGTTCAGTAAGAGAGTCTTCAACATGTTTGGCTTCTTCTAGTTTGGTCTTCAAGTCAACAATGGTCTACTTCTCCTTCATCTTCAGATTCTTCTTTACTATTATGATCCTTATTCGAGCTTATTGCCATAAAGAGTACCTTGTCTGGTCCATCGTCATCATAAGAATCACTGTCACTGTTATTATCGGAGTCACCACTGGATGAGCTATTGTCTCTTTTTGTGTAGAGACTTTTCTTCTTTGCAAAATTTCTTCTGTTCTTATTCTTGTAATTATTGTACTTCTTGTAGGATTTAAAACTGTCATCCTCTTCACCATCTGAGTTCTTTGCATATGGACATTTAGAAGCAAAGTGACCTATCTTTCCACATAAAAAACATTTAAGAGGTAGCTTGCCTTTGTATTTTCCAGTGCCTCTCTTTAATTTCCGAACAAAGTTGGCTATTTCTTCATCATTAGATTCATCACTTGTCGGTTTGTCTTTTGTTGATTTGTTCTTCCCAACTTGTTTGGAGGAGACCTTGAATGCTGCTTCCTTTCTTGACGTGTCTTCATCTTCAATTCTCATTCCATAAGCTACTAGAGTCTCATGCAGTTGATCCACTGTCATAGTCTTTAGATCTGTTCTTTCCTCTAAGGCAGAGATCTTGGGGTTGAACCTTTTGGGAAGAGTTCTTAGAATTTTTCGAACAACTATAGTCTCCTCAACCTCTTCTCCCAAACCTCTGATGGTATTCACAAGCTGATCAACCCGAAGAATATAGGCTGCTATGTCTTCGTCTTCATTCATTCTTAGCTATTCGAATTGTCCCCTATAAGTCTGAAGTTTGGCTTCCTTGACTTTGTTGTCTCCTTCATATGTGGTTTGTAGTTTGTCCCACATTTCCTTTGCAGAGAGACAGTTCATCACTTTGTTGAATACAGATTCGTCTATAGCACTCAGAAGATGATTTCTGGCCTTCGAGTTGTTGTTGTATTGAACCAGCTCACCTGCATCAGTTGGCACGGTCTTTGGTACTTTGTACCCATTCTTGATACTCTGCCATATTTCGATTCCTTGAGCTTCTATGAAGGCTCTCATTCTTATGCTCCAGAATGCATAGTTGCTCCCATCAAACAAGGGTGTTCCAAATTTACTTTGTTTAGCAAATTTCTCCATGATTACCTTCTAGCGGTTAGTCTGTTCTGAAGGAACCTGCTCTGATACCAATTGTTGAAATACTGAGAGGGGGGTGAATCAGTATTTGTACTATTTAAAATTTTAATCAAAAGCAGGTTGCTGATCACCAATCACAACACATCATCAATGTGTATAAAAATAACAAGATGCACAGTACACAATAGTTTTTAACATGGAAACTCAAGTTCTGGGGGTAAAACCACGGAAGCCTTTTAAAAAATAGTTTTCCAGAAATAACTGGAAGGAGGGAACAACTCCCTTATTATATAGACTTCAATTTTCCAGCTTCAACTGGAAGGAGGCTACGACCCCCTGATTTACAAGCTACGACCTGAAGGAAGCTGCCACTTCCTAGTTTTCTGGCTTCAATCGGAAGGAGGCTACGACCTCCTTTCCTTGCCCCGTCCTGCCACCCTGATAAAAAGAATATTGTCGAACCTCTAGACTTGTCACACACTAAACTCTGCTGCTGATAACCTCTGCACTTTAATCACTGTCAAATCTCCCCTGTAGTTATTACTATCACATCATCTTTCTCCCATGTCATCACTGTCATATTAAACATCAAAGCTGTTGATAACCTCTGTTCTCTGTTTACTGCCAAGTCAGCCTTATCACTGCCACACACACTGCTCTAATCATCCTCATCATACACAATCATCAGACATGCATCATCATAGTGAATAGCATCATCATAGGGTATGCATTCTTATCATCGTCATAACCAAGTGTTCATCATATAGAAGTGCATCATCAATATAAGGTGTAGGAGTGCATCATTGAGTGTATCTCAATCATCATCATAGCATGCAATGGATCATTGAGTGTATCTCCATACTTCAACTAGTACATTCACTTGCATAAATACCACTATACATACCACTTGTACACCTGAACACTTGTACACTTTCTCATACATATATATACACATCCCTATGCACATCACTGTACACTATACACAGTATACAACTTTACATACTGCTGTACACTACTGTTCACATATTATTGTACACTACTGTTCACAGCCTTGTTCACTTCAACACATGTACACTCATCACTATACGTATAAATGTACACATATACTTTGTGTGCTGCATATATTACTGTATTTACATACCTTGTAGAAGACCTGGATTGTAGAAGGACTGTTCTACCAAAAATAACTTTATGGAAATTCCGTATGCCAACTATGCTGCTGTTCAGACCAGTGAAGATGCCTCACTTAACTCCCCAAAAACTCAGTCAAACAGTTGAAAAGAAGGTGATCAAAAAGGGTCAAACCTCGGGGCTGCAATACTGCTGTTCATTCCTCACTCTGCGAGTTAGGGCTCAGACAAAGACTGCTGCAAATTCGGGTCTGTGGAAAAATCTCAGTCACTGTGAAATTCGGATGCCCTTCCTGTGGAAAAATTGGATGCTGGTTGAAGCTGTTTGGTTCAATTCTTTAGTAGTTCACCATACTTGAATTTCGGGACTGTACTCACGAGCAGCAGTAGCACAAACTCAGATAGTGCAAAAAAAATGAATTCGGGACTGTCATAAAAGAGTGTGGTCTGCTACCACCGAATTTCAAATTGTGGACTCCACAAGAACAGCAGTGAGCACCTATAAATCGGACTGTATACTCAGTGGAAGAAATCGGAAATGATGAAGGAGTCTGTTGCCTTACTGCTGCCAAAATTTACCAAAAAAAACGAGTCTGCTGCTGCTATGTTTTAGTGTTCTTTCTGCTGCCCACGAGTACCTCAGGCCAGACTTCAAACCAGCGAAATAAATCTCAGACAAGCCTGTGAGAATCCTCGGTTAAGCTATTCATCGTAGATCAATAGAAAGGATAAGTGTTTGGTTTATTTATACACTAATTTTAACGTTGATTGATAAAGGTTAGGGCCGACCTAATGGAGGAAATTTAGACAATAATTTAATTAAAAAACATTTTGTCATTAAGGTAAATGTTGGGGCCGACTTCTTGGAGAGTATCCTAAAATTGTTTATATTTTAAATTTTTTTATCATTTCATTATTGAAAGGTGTTGACCTTTAAAGGTGAAGTTAAGTCCCTTTTTTTAATTAAAAAATTGTTTTAACTTTTTAGAGGGGTAGACATTAGGGGATGGTTGTTAATTATTAAGAAACATATTAGATTTAATATTTTAATTCTTTTAATTGTGACACATTTTGTTTTAAACACTTTTAACTTTTTTAATTATAAAAACATGTTTTAATTATTTAAATATTAGATTTAATATAATATTTAATTAGTGGCCTTATTATTTTTAAGGTTAAGGGTTTAATGAACCTTGTGGGTTTTAAGGGCTTGTGTACAGGTACAAAGGTATCATTATGTAATGATAGGGTAGATGTAGGCTAGAGGACCAAAGGTAATGGTTTTAAGGACTTTAGTTCAATTACCACAACTTCATAAACAAGACCATCAAGGTGTGGAAGTACCTGTGCTTCTCTTAGGGTAACATGACCTCTAACAAACGCAAATGACCATTGAAAGGGTCATTTGTAAAAACATGTTTTAATTATTTAAATATTAGGTTTAATATAATATTTAATTAGTGGCCTTATTATTTTTAAGGTTAAGGGTTTAATGAACCTTGTGGGTTTTAAGGGCTTGTGTAAAGGTACAAAGGTATCATTATGTAATGATAGGGTAGATGTAGGCTAGAGGACCAAAGGTAATGGTTTTAAGGACTTTAGTTCAATTACAACAACTTCATAAACAAGACCATCAAGGTGTGGAAGTACCTGTGCTTCTCTTAGGGTGCCATGACCTCTAACAAACGCAAATGACCATTGAAAGGGTCATTTGGACTCTTCCAACTTCTTCAATCCACCAAGAACACAATCTAGGGTAAAAGGGCATGGTTGTGGTGCTGGGGAACCAATGACACAACTAGGGAACCATCGAACCAACTTGGGCGTACTTAACCACTCTATAGGGTGTTCAGGGCTTTTGCAATTGTCCCAAGGGCTCCAAGGGCTTCAGACTTGGGCTTGGACAAAATCAAAAGGTCTCCTTTGACACTGACACTTACTCAGCCCTCAGAGGCTCCTCAAGGGGCACCAAGACACATTAACACACACATGTTGGCATCAATGACAATTTAGTCAACAATTAATTTAGATCACTATAATTTATTTTCCAAAGTAAACTTAGGAAAAGTAAATTAAATACAATTGGTTTCCTAATTTAAGTCTTTTGCATGCAAGGACACATGCATGCAGGAAGACCTTCCTTGTTGCTGCTATTTTAACACCCCCTCTCAACAAGGAAGGGATTCGATAGCAACCCCAACTTATCCCTGAACTTCACAAAACTGTGTCTGCAAAGTGCCTTGGTGAAAATGTCTACCACCTGCTCATTTGTCTATATGTAATCTAACCAAATGGTTCCTCTCTGAACACAATCTCTCAAGAAGTGGTACCTGATGTATGTGTTTGCTCCGGTCATGGAACAATGGATTTTCATATAGCCTGATGCCACTCTAATTGTCACAGTGAACTACTGTAGCCTCTAGCTCACACTCGAACAACCCTGAAAGTAACTTCCTTAGCCACATACCCACAGAAGCAGCCATGCTGGCTGCCATGTACTCAACCTCTGTCGAGCTCAATGCAACTGACTTCTGCTTCCTGCTGAACCAAGACACAACCCCTGATCCAATGTTGAAACAACCTGAAGTACTCCTCCTGTCCTCTACACATCCTACCCAGTCAACATCTGTGAAATTTGCTAACTGTACACTCCCCCTGTGCTCATTAACCAATCAATACTCCATTGTACCTCTAATGTAGAGAAGTATGTGCTTCGCAGCTGTCCGATTCACTCTCCAAGGGTCCACCATGAACTGACTCAAAGAGCTGATTGCAAAGCTAATGTTTGATCGTGTGTTGACCAGATACATAAGTGATTCAATAAGCTGATGATACATGGTAGGATCAAATCCGTCTGACCCTGATGCATCAATCTTCCTCCAATTGGAAACTAGAGGTATGGCCATAGGCTTGCAGTCCTCCATCATGAATCTCTTCAAGATCTCTACTGCATACTTCCCTTGTCCAATGAAGAAGCATCCATCTCTCTGCCAAACCTCTAAGCCTAGAAAGTAATGCATCAGACCAAGGTCTTTCATCTCAAACTCCACTGCAAGGTTGGACTTGCAGTCTCCAATCAGCCTTTCATCTCCTGTAAGAAAGAGATCATCCACATATAGGACCAGTATGAGAGGCACCTCACCTGTCAAGAAGTACATGTTGTGGTCAGCCTCACTCTGCTGAAATCCCGTCTCTCCTAGATAACTGTCTATCCTCGAGTACCATGCTCGAGGTGCCTGCTTGAGCCCATAAAGAGCTTGATGCACTCTACATACATACGTCTCCCTATTCTCCACATCAAACCCCTATGGCTGCTCAATATATACCTCCTCCTCTATCACTCTGTTGAGGAAGGCAGTCTTGACGTCCATCTCATGGACTCACCAACCCATCTCTGTTGCTAAAGAGATAATGGTCTAAATGGAAGGATACCTAGCAACACAGGCGAAGGTCTCCTCATAGTCAATACCCTCCTTCTGTGAAAACCCCTTTGCCACGAAGCGTGCCTTATACTTTTCCACATTTTCGTCTGCTACATGCTTCACTTTGTAGATCCATCTGGATCCCACCATCTTTTTGCCTTCAGGCCTTGGCATAACCTCCTATACCTGGTTTTTCATAATGGAGTAATACTCCTCAATCAGAGCCTTCTGCCACACATCATGTTGTGCAGCCTCCTCAAAGCTGGAAGGTTCAAAGTTAATCAACTCTGTCATCAGTGCCCTATCACTGAGTCTCTTTGGTGGTACGCTCCGTCTAAAAGATCTTTGTGGAGGATCCACCTGCCTGGAATCTTGAACTGTGGACCTAAACCACTTAGCCCTTGGCCTAGTGTTTACCTGCTGCGGTTGTTGGATATCCGTCTCCTGGTCAATGACTGTAGGATCCCGTCCACCTGACTCCCTCTGACTACCAAAACCTATGCCCTGTGTCTGTACCTGTACCAGTACATCTAGCTCCTCCAACTTGATCCTTGTGTCCTGTGCTGGCTGCTGCTCTGTTGGTGAGTCCATAGATCCTCGCAAGGCCCTGTCCTCATCGAACTGGACATCCCTGCTCACAATGATCCTCTTGCAAGCAGGAAAGTAAACTCTGTATGCCTTCGAAGTCTCGCTATATCCAACAAGTAACCCCTTCTCTCCAGAAGGGTCCAACTTCTTCCTAGTGTCAGCATGAACATGACAATAGCAGACACTGACAAATATGTGAATGTGACTCACATCTGGCCAAGTTCCTGTGAAGACCTCCTCAGGTGTCTTCCTCCCCAAAGCTGTATGGGGACACCTATTCTGAATGTAAACTGCAATCCTGTATGCCCTAGCCGAAAGGTATAGTGGTAATCCCTGATCAAATAGCATGGCCTTGGCTGCTCCTACCATAGTATTGTTCTTCTGCTCTGCAACTCCATTCTGTTGTGGGGTATGGGGCACAATGTGCTCCTTCTTGATCCCCCCTGCCGAACAATGCTCCATGAACTCATTAGAGGTGTACTCACCCCCGTTGTTTGTCCTCAACACGCAAATCTTCTTTCCTGTTTGGTTTTCCACGAGAGTTTTGAAGTCTTAGAACCTCTCAAAGACCTATGTCTTGGCCTTCAGGAGATAGATCCAGGTCTTCCTAGAATAGTCATCAATGAAGGTTACGCAATATCTGTAACCACTGAAAGAATGGACACTCATAGGTCCGCATACATCAAAATGCACTAAGTCCAAGGGGTCCTTAGACTTGTGCTCACTCTGGGGGAAAAGTTTCCTAATGTTCTTCCCCAAAGCACAACCCTTGCAGTGGTTATCCTTCTCCTACTGTACCTGAGGAACTCCAATGACAGCACGTCTCAAGTGCCTTAATGCTCCATGGTGTAAGATAAGATAAGATAAGATAAGATAATTTGTTTATGTCCAACTAATGACCACAAACTAGGTCAAAGGGACTGTCGGTTGCAATGATGTTCGTGCTGTGTGGAGGACCAAACGATCCCCTTTTAAGTGTGCCATCCTCCTAAGCCACAACTCACCCTAACTGTTGTCGCTGCTGACTATAGCCTTTGTTGGCTCAAAGAGTAGTCTATACACTTTTCCGCTCCTGATGTCAATCACTCGATCCAAGCTCCAATCTAACCCCTTGGGCCTGATATACACTCTATGGTCTCGAAATTTCAACTGAAATCCCTTGTCCTCCATAGTGGAGACTGATATGAGGTTCTTGGTCAATCCCGAAACATATAACATGTAAGCAAAACTAAAGGGTTTTCCAGACTCCCTTTGAAATGAAACAGTGCCAACTCCTTGCATCTGATATAGTGCATCATCACCCAGCTCAACGTGGATCCCTGTTCCACCCTCCTACAAGTCTCTGAAAAATCTCTTATGTCTAGTCATATGACTGGAAGCTCCATTATCGATGTCCCATATGCAGCTCCCTGAGGTGCTTTCCATGCAAGCTATCAAGTAGAACTCCTCATCGAAGTTCCTGTTGAACTCATCCACCATTGCAGATCCAGTCATCTGAGTGTTACTTTTCTTCTTCCTATCTGGGCACTGGGAGGCAAAGTGTCCCTACTTGTGGCAGATAAAACACTTGACTTTTGAAACGTCAAGGTTCTTCTTACCATCCTTCTTCCTCTTTGCCTTACCCTTGCTCTTCCCTATAAGGGGTAGAGCCTCCTCATCCACAATCTGTGGGGCACTGCTAGATGAGCCTAATCCTTGACCCATGCAGGTCTCCTCCTACACAAAGTCATCCCATAGTCTTTGCCAATCAAGGAGCTTCTCCCTAGCTACAACACCCTTGACAAAGGTGTCGCATGGCTTAGAGAAGCCATTGAGGGCTATCCTAACTAGCTCTTCATCCACTGTCTTAAAGCCAACAGCTACAAGTTCATCCCTGATCTATGTGAGCCTCATGAGATAAGGCACCACTCCTTCTCCCTTGGCCATCTTGGTGTTGCGCATCCTCTCTTGCAACACTATCTTCTAGTTCTTGTTCTTGCTTTGGTACAGACCCTCCAAAGCCATCCATGTCTCTGCTGCAGTCTGCTTACCAAAAAGGTGAGGGACTATTTGGTCCTTCACTCCATCCATGATAATCAACATGGCTTTGGAATCAATCTTCTTCCAAGCTATCAGATTTGCCGGATCTCTGGGTGCAACTTTTGTGGAGTCAATGTGCTCCTCTGCATCACCGACATCCAAGATCCTTGTGATCCTTTCTTTCCATGTAGGAAAGTTTTGTGCCCCATGGAGTCTATCCTCAACTCTCAATTGCACGGCCTTACTGAAGTGTACCTATCAACCCCTAGATCTACAATCTAGGTTTGTGTCTTCAATAGATATGCCCCTGATCTATCACTGTTGCTGCAAATCTCTCGGCTTTAGCTCACCAAAGCTCTAATACCATGTAAATTTTCCTTTAAAGCACAACTAGGGCTAAAACAATATATTTAAATTTAACTGAAAGAACCACACATGAACTTCTTTACAGTATGCAACAGAATAAAAAACTGAGAACCATTTACAACATCAATCACATCAATAGAAACGACACAATCTTTTTGGGTAGAAACCCCCGAACAAAACCCAAGATGGGAAAACCGGTGCAGTAGTATGAGAGGATTTTTTTTAAGAAAATTAAGAGCTTTTAAAATATCAGAAAATCAATTTATGCCCTAGCTGACAAAATCGAAACACCCAACAAATCACTAAGAAAAACCTGTGAGATGGTACGGTTCCCAAGGCAGCTTACTGTTGTACAGTGTTGTTGCTGTACGATGTAGCTCCACCAAAGTCTCTTGTCTCTCTCCTCTGCAATTTAGGGTTGTCTTCTTGAGTTAGTGCTCCTCCGTCTTCTTTGCCAAAATTCTCTCTCACACTTCTTCCTCCGTCTATGTCAAAATGCAACTATGTTCTCTCCACCAATTGACCTTTCTTTTATAACTTTAGGTAAAGCAAAAAACCCTAATTTCACTTTCACTTTAACTAGTGTTTCACTAAACTTAATTTAGATCACTTTAATTTATTTTCCAAAGTAAACTTAGGAAAAGTAAACTAAATACAACCGGTTTCCTAATTTAAGTCTTCTGCATGCAAGGACACATGCATGTAGGAAGCCCTTCCTTGTTGCTAACAGAGGGTAGAATAAGATTATGATTATGATGTTCGGTTGGCTTAGTATAGTTAATTGAGGACTCGAGGGCTCTCAGTCTATGATTGACAAGTTTGGTTGGGAGGAGAGCGGTCCCCCACAAGTGGTTTCCTAGTTTGTTCCTCGTGTTGGTCAACTCGCTCGCTTCAACAACGCCACTATAAGTCTTAACTTGGGTTCAACTCGTTCTGCTTAAATCTTTATTATTGTTACATATTACAACTACTATGAATTTAAGCAGTATATAATATATATTACTCTTATATAGGAAAAATACCCTTTAACATCAATTTAAGCATAGGGGTTACATCTGGTATTAAAGCCTAGTTCTAACCCTAGTGCCTAGGGTCCTTCCCAATAAGTTACGTAGAGATAAACTTATAGTTATTTTCATGGGATTTTTCTAGTTTTAATTGAAATGAATTCCATTACGAGTTTTGTTTATTGCAAAGTTATGTGGCTATTAATAGTTACCTCACTATAATTTTTAAACAAACTTCCTATTCATGAAATACAATGGTTATCCCTGGAGAGAATACTGGTAATGACCTCAAACAAAACATATTACTTAACTGAAAATGCCTAAATACAAGATCCTATTCCAAAATGTCGATGTGCAACAACTGGAGGTTCTGCACAAGTATTGGACCTTCTAAATTGAATTATAGTTCCAGAAACCTAAATGATGAAGGTCTGATTCAACTATAACATCTTTTTCCAAATATTACATTCCTGAAATAGTAAAAAGTGATTAAACGATTCCCTTTTGTTTGTCTGGAAATCTTAGTGTATTACAAAAGCCTATGTGAATGGTATTGGACCTTCTAAATTGAATTATAGTTCCAGAAAACTAAATGGTGAAGGTCTGATTCAACTAAAACATCTTTTTCCAAATATTACATTCCTGAAATAGTAAAAAGTGATTAAACGATTCCCGTTTGTTTGTCTGGAAATCTTAGTGTATTATAGAAGCCTATGTGAATGAACACACTTACTCATCTTTACCCGTGTATTAAGTGCAATGGAAGCTAAGGGAAACTTGTGATAGATTAAGAACTGAGGGAACTTGAATCGATAGTGGGACGAATTCCATGGAAAGGTTCCATGTCCAATGATATCTTTGAAGCAGACTATCGTCAGAACCCCACTATCGCAAGTAAGGAAAAACCGCACAATCCAAACTTCCTCACTATCTTGTTTGTATTCTTGGAACGTTGTTAAGGCCCATTTTGGACAATCTAGCTTAGACCACAGCCTTAGATATGTGGTCAAGATAAATTCATGGATGAATTTTGAACTTGTGAACTCAAATTACATTAGTCAATGCAACATACAACCTTTTACAGTATAATCAACCCTAGAAGGTATTTTGATCATGCAGGCCAATGATCAAGCCACATAGAGAGTTAGCTGTCTCCTTACTTACCTCTGAAATACATACCTGAGTTAACCTTCTTTACTTAACATAACCTTTAAGGGATTGAATTCACAATTTTGAAGTCATGTTTAGAACATGGAGTAGCAAATCCATACATCTTTATTTCCAACCAACTCATGCTTGTGTGTGGCCATCCAACTTTAATTAAAAATCTCTTTTCTCTTAAACTCTTCTTCGCCAACTTTGCCAAGGATCTCTGAGATCAAGTTTGGCTAGTACTCAAACCCTTACCTTAGGATCTTTGTAGACTTTGATAGGTTGTAAAATCAGAGTTAACTACAAAACTCACTCTGATACCATGTTAAAAATACAGATAAAAAGAGTGCTAGGACCAAGTAAAAGATAAAGGACCAAAAGTCAACCAAAGGGGTCAAAATATGAAGGTAAGACAACCCTCATACCCACAAGTCCGAGGTGTACCATAAAGGTGGACAAACAAACCCCTTTTTACCCAAAGGACCAACAAGACCAAGGACTTTAAGCTTTTCTCTCTCAAGGTATATTGTCACATGTGTTCCATATATATTTTATCATCACCATATAAGGAGGAGATCCAAACTGGATGGTGTGATCCTCTGGTCCTCAATAATGTTCCTAAGGGTCAAGTGCTAGTAACATCATCAAGGGGTGGCCAGTCCCTTGAAAAACAACCTAGCAATAAACATTTAGGAGAGAGGACATCACACATCATCATCTTGGTCAACTTGACCAAGGTTCACCTGGTTAACTGACCATGAACGCTCCTACAGGAACTGCTTAGTCCCAAACCAAGAATCTGTCTAGTCCCAGACCAGGAAGTCTTGGTCTCAACCTGCAGAATCTGCTTGGACATCGTGTTTAAGAAAATGTCTGGTTCCAAATCAGAATACCCTAGAGACATATCGAGACTTTGCCATGGCATCAACCTACTTGGTCCCAGACCAAGAACCCCAAGAGACTAATGGGGGTTGTAGGGCCACTTCTAGGGTCTTACTCTGCCCTAGTTAACTGACTAGGGTACCATCTTCCCTAAGAATGGGTCTCGCAGCTGCAAACATCTTGGTAACTGACCAAGTGTCTCCATTCTTAAAGAATGGCTCTCAGCCTTGGGTTGAGCTTCAATCCCAGACTGAATTATGTTGATCAACTCCTGGTAACTGACCAGGTGCCTCCATTCTCTCATAGAATGGCTCTCGATGCTGCTCTAAAATCAACATGTACAATATTTCTTTACTACACACGAATACATAGTAGACCACAGGGATCGCCATGCCCTAGCTTCAAATACCATATTCTTCACAAATATAGTAAAAACAATTGCACCCTTAATAAAGACTCTCAAAACTCTTCAAACAAACATATATTAAAAAAAAATTAATCCATTAAACTTCGTCAGACACAAATCTTCCTTTGGCATATCAAAAGCCCTTTCTACTCAAAAAGTTGGTTTTCTTGTAATACAATGTTTTCTCTTGCTATAAGCACATAGAAATAATGTTTATTGATTGCAGAGGAACCCTTTTGATACTCAGATGCAATCTCTCCCTCAAGCCCACGAAGGTATTCCTCGTTACTACGCAAAGGTAGCCTTCTATACAAGTATTTTTATTCACGTGAGAGGGTATCCTTCGACCTTTGAGTAGCACACATACGATAAACTCGACCTATAAATGAAACTTTCCTCAACACACAAATGGAGAACTCGTTTTCGGCGTAAAGCCATTATGGAATTTCCACACTTTCAAATAACATAGAAACCTAAATGATATTGCTCTTTTCATTCAACATGGTCTCGTTAGGGTTTCAGGCACAATCGAGATGACATGCTTATCGTTTTTTTTCATTTAAACCGAAGGAATAACATAACACTTCTGCAATACCATTGCCTCTGCATGTTTTACAAAATTAAGTTGCCAACTAAACGGCACATTGATCCATAATAGTGCCACAAGGAGAACACTGTAGGTTTGCTCGCTCTGCTTGTATTCCACACAATCTTGGTTGTCACCCATGCATTCGCCTATCTACCCATGATAGCTAGACCTGTGCTTATGCCCACGTTACTATCATTTGCCACCGTGCAATGCATTCACTCCTACCAGGATATTATTTGTATCTCTTTATCGACAACAATGCCAACATATTAAATCCACGTCTATACCTGCAATATTATTAATGCCTTCCTCATATCATGTGCCAACATATTTGTCACTAAACGCATGTTTGCCATGCTCTATTCCCCTACATTTGTCTTTGTTGTTCATATTTTAAAAAAAACGTTGTGTATTAAATGAAAACTGATTTCACCGTCTTTTTTGAGAGCTTGAACGAATCACCCAAAAATATATTGAACTTTAATTTCAGATTTATGGCCTACATTTCTATTGACCTTTATAGGAAGCAAACATGAAAAAAATGATAGTCAAGATTGGGACTCTTTGAATTAGCATTGCCTCCAGCCATTTGTATAATGATTAATACCTAAACCCACCTCAATGAATGCACCCATATTATCACTATTCCATCTCTTCCCCTGAGAAAAAAAAATTACTTTACAAGTTAATCGAACCACCATTTACCAAGTTCGAGTGCCTAATTGTAAAACCAAATACCGATCACATGCCAAGTGAGCTCATACAACAACCCACGAAGGTAACTCTTATGTGACAATTGGTTGAAAATTGAAATAAGACCTTGACTCTAAATCTTAAGTGTCAACCATTATCATCCTCCTTCACATATTCTTTCGAACATATTATCTGTATGAGAGTTGAATGAGGTCTCTGCAATTCTCTAGTCAAAACGCGAGGTGGATTTCTTTGTTCTCGATAAAAGTAAAATACCATATACTACTTTTTAGTTTGCATATTGTTGCTTTACCTTACATTAAATGCATTTTGCCATCTGTAAATGAAAAAGGCATATGGATTGCTTATAAGTTTATTATTAAATTGCGCCTGAAAATCTATCTTGGTGCACTCAAGAGATCACCACTGCCTACTAGAATCTTGTCTTTATACAAGCCTCAAGGCACCATTATGTTCCCTTAAATGTGACCTGCACGTATTTTGAACAACAATTATATTCCCCATTATGAATTCTCCATTTACATATTTGCTTGCCACCCTTGAACACATAATTCATCGTTTCAAAGTACATGCCCAAGGGTAATCATGCCCTACATTTGGCTCAAACAGATATATTATGTTCATCATTCATAAATTAAAATAAATAAATAAATAAAAATTAGTTATTCCCATGTCAAATATTTTACAAGAAAGATTAAATTTAATCTGAAATATTTGTTTTTCGATGTCAAAGATTTTACATTGAAACTAAATTTCTGTAAATGTCCCTACCATTTATAGGTTTTATATGAATATTTTCAATGGCATATACTATAATTGCTACTTTTGAAGTTGTTGAAAAACAATTTATTTTTTTAATCTTTAAATTATTCACCAAGGTAAATATTAATTATAGAATAGTTTTATTTTATGGAAAAGAAGATTATTTGTTGGTCTCTTGAAAATTCGCACGAGGAGCCTGATTTAAATTTATCTATTTTTATCCCGATGATAGAGGCAGATGCAAATCCCAATCTTTACTACAAGATTGTGGAAGATGAGCCACTGATTTTAGTTTTGTATGTCAATGACTTGTTTCTCACAGTAAATCAAATACCGATTGCATGGTGTCAGAAGAAGCTTGCCTCTGAGTTTGAAATGAAGGATCTTGGATTGATGCATTACTTCTTCGGATTAAAAATATGGCAGAGGCAGAAGGAAATTTTCCTAAGTTAAGGAAAATATACCATTGATATACTGAAGAAGCTAAGGGACTCTGCTTCAAATTCTAACTTGATTGATCCCACCATGTGTCGCCAGTTGGTTGGATCGCTGATGTATCTGAAGTACACCGGATATATGTTTTGCTGTGAATGCTCTGAGCCAGTTCATGAGTGAGCCGAGGCAGATTCACAGGGTTACCGGAAAACACGTACTTAGATATTTGCATGGCACTATGGGATATGGATTGAGATATGCTTCAGAATGTGACTTGATATTGCATGGATTTCCAGACACAAATTAGGTCGGATGCGCTGCAGATAGGAAGACTACTTTTGAATGTTGCTTCGGTTTGGGTTCTGCAGTTATTTCCTGGTGCAGTAAGAAGCAAACCTTAGTAGCACTCAATACTGCAAAGGTCGAGCATATGGCTGCTAGTACAGCAGTTCAAGAAACAGTATGGATTTGGAAACTCCTGGCAGGATTGTTTGGTAAGATTCCAGGACCAACTGTGGTACACTGTGATAACCAGAGCTGCGTGCATATGTCAGTGAATCATGTATTTCACGACAAGTCAAAGCATATAGAGATTCAATATCACTTCATTCATGATATGGAGCAGAAAGGTGCAGTCGAGTTACAGTACATGCCGACAGATGACCAAATTGCAGATGTTCTTACCAAGCCTCTTCCCAGGACAAATTTTGAATACTTTCATGGAAGAATTGTAGTAGAAGAGAATGTATCCCTCCTTGAGAGGGAAAGGTGATTCAGACATCTACCTTGCCTCTACACTGGTACCTATACTTGTTCTAGTTCTCAACTTGGCATGGGGGAAATCTTATTGACAATAGAGACGAACAGGTAGTAGATGGTCATGTACACTAGTGCCTTTACTCGTCCTAGTTCTCAACCTGGTATGGGAGAAATCCCATCAGCAATAGAGACAAACAAGTAGTAGATGGTCGTGTACACTAGTGCCTCTGTTCGTCCTTGTTCTCAACTTGGTATGGGAGAAATCCCATCGACAATAGAGACGAACAACTAGTAGACGATCGCATGAAGCATGTCCAAGTTCTCAGCCAAGTATGGGACATCCCCATCGGTAGTAGAGGCAGACTAGTTGTAGATGAGACATTGATTACGGTACTCTCCGATGGACCGTGCAAAGTTGCAGAGTGATAGATTCACCAATGGACTTAGTGGATCAAATACATGATGACACTTCTCAATGGACTAAGATCGTGTTGACAATCTTTAGTATGTATAGAGATGATCGAGACATATGTGTTGTGCAAAAGAGACGCAGATGATCTTGATGTTGATGATGACCATGTTCAATGATCATGATGTTTATGATGATCATGTCCGAAGAATACCTTGTTGAAAGTTGGAGTTTGTGCAACTTCGAAAGTTATTCTTATTGTAATTTTATTGTATTGTTGTGTTACTTGTACCTCTTGTGGTAGAATATACTGATGTAAATATTCATCTAAACCCTTGAAAGAATCAATACAAACCATGGGGAAGATTACATAAGAAAAAGAATTAATATAAATTATTTTTTTTCTCCAAGGTAAGTCGGCCCAGTTAGTCAAACAAGTAGGCCTAGTTAGGGTTAAAAGTCAGTTTTGTCAAGTGTATAAATAGAGAGGCTATGCACCTCATTTGGACACACAACTCAACAAGCAAGTTTGCCTAGTGAAGGAGAAGTTCGCTCCAGCAGGAGAAGCAGTGTTTTTCTGGGGTTTTCTATTAGAGAGATTTTCTTCTTTCTCTCTCTCTTCTTGTACTATGTTCTCAGGATTGATCATCTCTATACGAAGGTTGCTAGGTTTTCTCCCTATTGGGTTTCCCAGGATAAACTCTTGTGTTCTTTGTTTAGGTGCTTTATCTTTCTTCTAGAGATCTTATTGTTCATTTGCAATAAATTTATATTCCTATAATCTTGTAAAAATCTAACACATTATAATCCCTAACTAGGTCCTCAACCCAAAGTTGATGCCAATCTCCTAGAGAATGGCTCTCAATGCTGCCTAGAAATCAACAGAGAGTAGGGCACGGACCAACTATTTGTAGCTTGTGTAAGAAAGATGGGGAATACATTGATCATTTGTTGGTTCATTGTGATTATACAAATGTGGTATAGGGATCTATATTTGTTCTCACAAATGGCAAGGGTAGGTGGAACAAGTGTTCATTGTTGGAATGCATGAAGAAATGGTTTGATGAGAACGCCTTCAAACAGTACAAAACCTTACCTTTAATAGTGTCCTATGTTATATAGTTGCCCAGATAAGCAAGTCTTTTTAAAGGTAAGGACTATTAATTTTTCCTAAGCAACATCGAGAGGCATTCTCTTTGAGAATAGAGGCACCTGGTCAGTTACCAAGAAATGGAACCAATCCAACACTGGGGGAACTCAGCCTAGAGATGAGTGGCCATACTTTGAATGGAGGCACCTGGTCAATTAACAAGAAGTGGAACCAATCCAGCACTGAGGGAACTCAGCCTAGAGCTAAGTGGCCATTCTTTGAATAAAGGCACCTGGTCAATTACCAAGAAGTAGAACCAGTCCAGCACTGGGGGAACTCAGCCTAGAGTTGAGTCACCTAGTCAGTTACCAAGAAAATGAACCAATCTAGGATTGAGGGACTCGGCCTAGGGCCGAGGGCCATTCTCCGAGAGAATGGAGACACTTGGTCAGTTACCAAGTAGTTGACATTGAGTCAATTGATGCAACCTAGGGCTAAGGCACCTGGTCAGTTACCAGGACATCACTATAAGCCCTAGACCAGGTCTGGGCATGTGAGGCACTCCTACCCCTAATATGTGGGTTTTGTGATATTCTCCAAGAATTAGCTACCCTTGGTTAAGACACCTAGTACCCGATCTTGGTGGCACAAGGAGTTCGAGATAAAAGCATTAGTAATTCTCCCTATTTATTATGATGTACTTGAGTGGGTATGAAAGACCCCTATGACCACTTGCATTGACCACAGGTCACTTGAAGAAGACTAAAGTTAAAAGTCAAAAATACATAAGGACTCTTGGACCACTAAGAAGTCAAAGTGAAAATACAAAAAGGTCCTTAGTACCACTAAAGGTAAACGTCAAAAATACATAAGGACTCTTGGACCACTAAGAATTCAAAGTGAAAACACAAAAATGTCATTAGTACCTTAAAAGTAAAAGTCAAAAAGGATAGAAGAATAAAACCCTATTTGTAAGGACCACTTCAAGTGACCAAGAAAGGCTATCAAAGAAGATCAATTGCCATTCACTTTATACACTTCAACTTGATGATCAACTCAAGGTTACTTGGGAGCGGGAGTAGGAGCGGGAAGCAGGAGCAGGAGCGGGAAGCAGGAGCAGGACCAAGAGC
>LPNX011123653.1:370323-479274 GCA_001517045.1 Pseudotsuga menziesii | reverse complement strand
ATCGCCCAAAAGCTCTTCCTCCAAGCGCTCTAAAGTTAAGGCTCCATCCTCCAAGTTATGCTCCTCCGGATTGTTGTCCCAAGTGACATATGATCTATCGGTTTGGCTCGCTCACAGTAATGAGTCAACAACCTCAAGTTTTAATGTACATAAACCAAACTTTCTGCCCGATTTTCATTTAATCGGTTTCTTTTCACCGAGTGGATGAAGCTATAGGTGCTCCAACACCTTTCTGCAGAGAAACTGTATACCACCTGTGAAAGCACTTTGGTTGCCAATTTATGCAAGCGTGGGCTTGATCAGCCATACATGTTCCACCACTCAATAGGAGGCGCCCTATCTCGATCTTTTCTAGCATGCAAAGTACCAAACGGACCAATCTCACTGAGGTATTTGCTTAATTCACTACACAATAAGGCACATTCCTCTTCATCAAGGACCAACTTGTCTATAGCAGCCATGTACCCAACCTGTACCTCTGGATCTGTGTGGGGCTTTCTCCTAACCCCACCCCTAGGTGCTGGTTTGGCCAACCAAGATGGAGAATAATATTTTGGTGTTAATACATATGCTAAGGCATGCAGTGGAACGTTGAGATGATCCCACCTTTTGACCACGTGTGAGTGAATATGGTCATACAGGATGGGATCCTTCAATTCAACAATATCTTTAATCTGGCCCAACATGTTATCAATCTGCTCATACACCTCCCCAATTACCAGCTTATCTATATCTGCAAACCGAATCATGTGATAAATGGGCTTTGTGAACTGCAAAACAAACTTGACATTGCCCAAAATTGACCATCAAGAACCGTGTCTTCCACGTCCTGAAAATCACGCCTGTCAGATGTGGATGTAGCCCTATCTTTCAATACTTGCCATGATTCACTTGATACCATGCTAGCCAATGCCTCTCTTACCTTCAAAAGGCGCCTGAAGGTGAGGTAATAGCTAGCAAATCTAGTCTTTGCTATCTTTTATAGCTCTAACTTTGAGTGAGCACGGAAAATGCCATGGGCATTGCTATGGTTGGTAATAAATCTTATCATGTGCTTAACCTTTTTGTACAATTCACCAATCCATTTGTATTCATTTTCCTTCAACTTAATAATGTCATGCATCAAAAGGTTCAATGTGTGAACCATACACCCGGACCAAAATATGTTGGGGTATTTATCTTCAATGATTTCTCCCGTTGCCTTACAATTAGTAACATTATCTGTTATGACTTGGATGACATTGTATGGACCAATAGCTTCAATGTTTTTCAATAGGAGTTCTGAAATGTTCATGCCCGTCTTGAATTTATCTGAGTAGTCATGTGCCGAAAGGAAGATTGCACCAATAGCAGAGACACCAAGAACATTTATCAATGGCTTACCTTTCACATTGGTCCAACCATTTGATACAACTGATACGGTGATACCCCATACTCATTCCAAGCATTTGTGAATTGCCCCAAAGCATTTTGGATCTTGGCTTTTTCCTTGTCAAGCCCCACAATTCTAGCTTTGTCATACCCGAGGCTCTTGTATCCTGCTAGGGCAGTGTGGATGGCCTCTACCATTTCATGCCAATAGGGTGCGCAAAGAACATTGAATGGTATGCCACATGCATAGAGAAACCGATACACTTTTGAATCCACATCATCCCTACCACCTTGATCAAGGAAATCTGATATTGTCCTGCAGCTGCCACGTGATTGCATGGGAGAGAATCCATTGCCTTGGGTGGATGGGCCTCCAATTCTTGGTGAGCATGAAAGGTCATGGTCATCCAATGATCATTTTGATGTGTTTTGTGCTTCAAATTCTTCCTTCTTATAGATGGCTCTTTGTGTTGATACCACATTTGGGCAAACACAAACTCCTACAGTTTTTCTTTCATCACATGGCATGTGCCCACATAGATGTCTTCTCACACGGGTATATGAACTTGTGTATGTCTTGTTACAATGGGGGCAAACAAATTTGGTGGTTCCACCCCCTCTAGTTCCCTGCCTTGTGACATATTTCCACAAGGGTGTGGGGCCCTCTTTGGTTTTCTTTTGGCTTTCCCTCTCCTCTTCCCCCTCCTCTTCCTCCTCCTCTCCATGGTATGTGCCACTTCCCACTTCTTCATCCTCTTCCTTATTCCTCCTCCAGTTTCCAACCACCACCATCAAAATAACAAATGGAACCAACAAAATAAACCATAAACCCATCGTCATGGTTGATGCCAAATGAAACTAGAGATTTAACCTGTTGCCTGCAATAGAATGAGGGAGGAACTAGAGATTTAAGTTTTTAACAATGTACATTCTAGTCACTAGATTTAAGTTTTTAACAATTTACAAACTTACAAAGAACTTAGAAGGTTGTAGTCGTGTAGAACCTACCTCTTTGGCTCCCGCTCTCCAATGGTGGCAAGCTGCAACTTTCTCCTCTCCTCTCCTCTCCTCTTCTCTTCTTCTCTTCTCTTCTCCTCTCCTCTTCTCCTTTCTTCTATTGTAATGTGACAATGAAGTAGGAGGAGAGGGCTTTATCCCCCAAAGCCCTCCTCCTTCCCTCCAAAACCCCTTCTCCTCTCTTCCGCAGGCGTGGGTAGCGCGTGGGCAGCGTTAAACGAAGGAAGCGTGAAGGGAAGCGACAGGGAAGCAATTGTGGAAGCGTTGGGAGCGTACGCGGGAGCGAAGAGGAAGCAACCCAGGAGCGAGGCAGAAGCGAACGCTTCCTAATTTGGCAGGGAGCCAAATTTTTTTGTGGGCAGCGCTTTGCCAAACGCTTCGGATCAGGAGCGACTCCGGAATCGCGCTTCGCCTTAGCTCCCGCGGCGCTTCAGTCCGAAGCGAGCTTCCGAAGCGGGGGCGAGGGGGGGGGCGCTTCCCCGCAACACAGGATCAGCTGTTCCATTTTTGAAGAACTTCGCTGCTCTTAACTTGTGGGGAATACATCTTGTCTCTTATGCCCTAGCATGGCAGCCTGCTAGCTAGGGCATCATCTCATCTCAGGTGAGCAGCAGAACAGAGCTAGGGCATCACCCTAGTACACATCTCCTTCACAGGCAGCCTCCTCCCAATCTCGGGCAGCACAAACAGGCACCACAGAATCTCAGGCAGCCTGCTATTCTTCACGGGAAGCTTCCTTCCAGGCTCGGGCAGGCTGCAGACAATTCTGGGCAGCCATAACAGACCTAAGGCAGGCTGTTACAGGTTGCGGGCAGCCCTCACTGTCCTCGGGCAGCAGCCACAGGATCCGGACAGAACTCAGGCAGTCAGACTTGACCACGGGCAGGCAGAACAGAGACTCAGGCAGCTGTACAGAAATCCGGGCAGGCAGAACAGAGCCCGGACTCGGGCAGCTGTACGGAAATCCAGGCAGGCAGAACAGAGTCCAGACTCGGGCAACTGTACGGAAATCTGTGCAGCAAAAAAAAGTTCACGGGCAGCAGCCTGTCTGTCTCAGGCAGTGGCAGAATAGTTTCGGGCAGCCTGGCTGCTGAAAAAAACACCTTTGGGCAGCTGAGAGAAAATCTGGGCATAAAGCCCTAATCCAGAGTTTCTGTAAAATCTGTAATGTTGACAATTTTTGGTCAAATTGTGTTAGGGTTTGAAATTGTCTAAACCAGCTAGGGTTTGACAAATATTGAAGAACATTCATCTCAGAATTCTGAGATTCCTTTACAAACTCAGCCATCTCATTCAAGGGATGAAATACTAATTCTTTTGGGGGTTTTGTCCTTCAAAGGTTTTCCCGTGAAAACATCTGGTATTCATGAGTGTTGATGTTTGATTATTTACTGCAGTCTGCACTTGTCTTATTGTTATCTATCTTACAGTCTGCAAAATTAAAGAATATATGGAAATGCTAAAATTCAACAAGGACTCCCCTTCAATTCAATTACACCATCAAATAAAATTGTTTTTGAAGGAATCAAAAAGGTCCCAAAAATCTAAAGTCCAAGAAGGTGAGAGAACAGGCAGTTGACAAGACCCAGCCATGGGCCTTTTTTGATGGTTCATGTCAAGGTAGACCTGATTTATCTGGAGCTGGAGTGGTCTACCTTTCAGATTCACACAAAATCACCTTTAAAGCAGATATAGGGTAAGGCACCAATAACATCGCAGAATGGAAGGCACTGGCAAAATTGTTGAGATTAGCAAGGGAACAGGGCAAAACACACATTCAAGTGATTGGGGACTCAAGGCTAGTGAATGAATAGGTAAATGGATCCATTGGGATGCAGAACCTTATTCTGAGACCATTGTTTGACCAAGGAAAGGCACTGGAAGCTTCATTTACATCCATTTCATTCTCACAGATCTACCGAGAACTCAACATGGAAGCAGAAACACTATCCAAAAAGCACTGGAGATTCGTAAGGGTGCATAGGAGATTAATGAAGAAGAAACTGGGTTCTCTCTCCCCATAACTTTCAGATCCCTATATACCTGACATACTAGAATTTCTCTCTTTCTGCTTTTGATCAATCCATCCTTTTTGGATATACAGGTTTTCAAAGTTTGTTTTTTTATTATGTATGGGCTCAAAGTCCTATTTCTGTTTTTTAGACATATGGATGATTGTCTGTAAGAGCAGTTTATGCCTGTGGATTTTTTTTTATAATAGTAAGGCCATGAGATTTCACTCTTATCTTTTCTGCTGGGGATGAAAATCAGAGACCTCTATGCTCTTTATAGATGTTACTATCTTTCTTACTGAAATAAAGTGAATGATTTTTTCCAAGGAGAAAAAAATGACTAATAACATGGGAGAGTGTCAGGACTTCTTAATCAACAGTTTACCATTAGGTTTTTTTAAATGTGTATACAAACAGTGTACAAAAAGTTCAGTAGTAAATGTAAGCATACTATAATCACCCTATTATAAAGAGTATACTATGCCCTTTTGTAGTAGTAGTAAATATATATTTTGAATCTTGCTGTTAACATTCAGTATGTGTATTATTGACAACACAAAGTTTAGCTCACAAAGCATACAAGTATAGAAAAACAATAGACTGCCAGCTGAAAACAGTGTAGCATTGCGACAGTAATTTGAAGCTTGCCAACACATCACCAATATTGTTTCTTAGTGCATTGACAAGCAAGCTCCCCTTCTTGTGAATTGTTGCTACATCTCTCTATGCTGTACAGCATTGATGACATGAAAAAAAGCTTAAATATTGGTTCAAAGAGAAAAATGGTGGATAAAGCATGGCACAAAAAATTTGACAAGAGGATATGTAGTTCCACAGATGAAACTTTACATGCAATTAAATCAAAACAAGTTAAATACAAACATATTACAATTTAGTGTCTAACATTATTTCTACATGAAGAAGCCAAGGAAACTGCCAACATCAAAATCATTAATAGCTACAAGCAATAACCTTGCAAAGCCGAATCAAGGATTGATGCAAAACGTGCAAAAGTTGTTTCTCCGCTGTCTGAGATCTCATCTGCTTCTTCTTTTGCGGTCTTCAGGAAAGGATGCTGTGACTGTGTACCAGTTCCAGGCCTGTCCTCAAACTGGGGCGATTTCTTGTCACTGTATGTACCCCTTTTCTTCATCAAAGAAGTGTGACTTCCAGGAGATGCTTCGAGCCCTTCAGCATCAAAGTTCTCCACCTCCTGCTTGATATCTTCAAGAAAAAGAGTAGGACTAGGATATAAAGACACTTCTTTCTCATCATATAAGGCCCTACCTTCCAGTCTATGGATAGGGGATTTTTCTCGTGAAAAGAAAGAACTTCCATATGATTGGCGTTTCCTATAACCACAAAAAAGGACAGTTAATAAATGAAAGGTTAGAAGAAAACTTACAAAGAAAGCAATGCAACATACAACAAGCAGATGCAAATTACAGCAATATCGCAATGAATCTTAGTAAAAGTAAACACCCTGAAGAGAAAAAACTTAGAAGAGTTTCACCATAGTTTAAGTTAGAAAGACCAGCTTGAGGTTAGTGCAAGTGAATTTGGAAAATGATAATTATATATAGCAGTTTTGGCAAAGAAAGACCGAATCCACACTTCTTTAAAGTCAAATGTCATCAGCTCCATTGTTGAAACAACTTTCAATCATGCCCCAGTTATAGTTTTGAAGATTAATATCTTGCAATCTAATTAGTAATCAACTAAATATATAACGCCTTTACAAACTCTTTAAGGCTGCACCAATCATGGAAGAGCTTAGTCTAATAGAATAAGCTCAGGCAGAATCTACTATGATAGTTTAAACTTTAAAGGTAACCAAAATCAAAGATATGGATACTCAAGAATCAAAGTGATTATACATTACCAAAAGCAATATGTGTTGCACCTGTACCCAATGCACCTTCAGGTGTACCCCAGGGAGAGAGGGCCATTGTTTTCGACCAGGAGGGGTGTTATCGAGCAATGGTGGTCATGGCTGGGCCCTTTGGTCATCCTCTACGGGTATTATGGATTAATGGCACTGCTGACTGTCCTTTATTGGGGTTTTTAACCTCGGGGTTGGTGTCCAAGGCCCCTAAGGGTTCACCACTAAGTCACATCGCTCCATATCTTGTTTATGTGCTCTGGTGGCCTTTGCTTCAGCTATGAGACATTCTTCTCTCTTCACAACCACTTAGGACACCCTCCTGGCCCTTCAATCGGTGGGTTCCTGCTCTCCCTGGCCTTATCTCCTCAGAGAAAGACATCCTCCATGCCAGCTTGTTTTCATGCTTTGAGGAGGGCATTGAGGGTTTTTACAGCATTCTAGGGGTTAGATGGGGTATAAAGCCCTCCCTCCATTCGCTTATTTGAGCATGTTTTGGCACCTGGGGGTACTAATACCCCAGTTATACTACCTTAAGCCTACCTTAGGCTATATTTTATTATTATTTTCTTTTAATTTTCAGTTGACATTTTAAGTTGACTTATTTTAAGGCATGTAGGCTGGCATATGTTGTAAAAAGTGAGTGTGAGATCATATAAATAGATCTCCTCACTTTCATTTTAAAGACAAAACTTGTGGGATAATACATTATGCACTTGTTTTACCCTTTCTAGGGCTCTTAGGATGGATGCGCTCCTCTTGAGGAAAGTTTTTCTGGGTTAATGCAAGCTTTTTCTGGTAATTCTTAAGTGAAGTTCTTTGCTTGGTGATGTTTTGATTTGTTGGGTGAACACGAGCACAAAAAGGTCAAGCTTCTCACTTTTTTGTTTAAATGTTGGTGGATGTGCACATTCAAATTCTTAGTGGTAGCCCTAGTGCTGCACTTTTTCCTAGGATAGGTCATTACTTTAATTCTTGTCACCTTAGCAAGTTGAGGCATGCTCCTTGTGGGGGTGCCCTAGGGTTTCTCCTTAGTTTTTCTAAGCTAGTTGCTTAACCTAGTAACCCTTGCTCACTAGGTTAGCCATCCTCCCTAGAATCCCTAGGTTGGGTAGGGCTTTTGCTAGGGTAGGGTTTCCCTTGGTTTTCACACATTTTCTCTTTTAAAAAAAAAACTTGTTCTAGGGTTAGTTTAGGATTAGTTTTAGGTTGAATTTAGGTTTGCAATTTAATGTTAGAAACCCTAAAAATCAAAAAAAAAAAATTGCACTTTCGGGCCTCCCTAAAATTTCGGCCACCTTCCCTATAAATTCGCCCTAGCCTCTAAACTCAAGCTTGGATTTGGAGAAGGGAAGACACCAACTAGGATATTCCTCCCTCTCCTTTGCCCTTTACTAGCTTCCCTTGCTAACTGAGACATTCTTCTTACTACCTGCTGGAAAACGTGCAATAGTCCCACTAAAATCCACCCTTAAGTCACTTGCAATCCCTTGGAAAACCTTATAAAGCACTTCACCTACAAAAAAAACCCTCTCAAAGCTCAAGCCTCACTGAAAAATGTGAATGAACGAGGGTAAAAGCGTCTTGCTTTCAGACACAGTTCTCACAGGTCAAGACATGTCCTCACACGGTGTCGAACACGTGTTTTGGAAGTGTCCTGAGATAGGACACGTCCAAAACACGTGTTCAACACCGTGTCAAGAAGTGTCCATGTTCAACACGCAAACACAAGGTACTTCAAGCCTAAAGGCCATGTCCAGATACATAGCTTTTTGCTTAAGCCTACAGGTTAACTTTATTACAATGTTAACAAAGGGAATTGTTTTCTAACAAGAATGCTTCAACTTGTGATGATAATTCAAAATGGGGGGCTTTTATACACATAGAGGTCCATGCACATGATGTTTGGGAAGTACAACCATTTTCCCAACTAATTATGACTTCTTAACCAAGAGTTGTTAATGACATCTTTGTAGTGACCTTGTTGCACTGAGAGTAGCGAGGTGCTTACAACCCAGTATAGGGGAGATGTGTAGCGTTACACATAACGAACTAACGTTATGTACAAAAAAATTAAAAGTTTATAATTTTTTACGTCAGCTTATAAGATAAGAAAAGGAAATTGGAATATAAATAATTAAAAAATCCATATTCGCTCATGAAATAAAAATGCAAAACCAAATAAAATATCATTAAAAAAATAACAACTCAAGAAATTGGATGCCTCTCGGTGCTTGATAGATCCATGTTTAGAATGGATCTATGTTGGTTATACTAAGAGTAGCAAGGTGCTCTACATCACTGTATGGGAGAGATGTTGTCAAATTACATTACATAACATGACATTCCCAAAAATAAAATAAAATAAAGTAATTAAAAAATTCCTATCAACTCATAACTTATCAATAAAAAGTAATTAAAAATTTCATGTTGGCTCATAAAATAAAAAAAATTAAAACCAAAATAGATCCATCTTAAACTTAGATCTATTAAGCACTGAGAGGGATCCAATTTCTTGAGGTGTAAAATTTTTTTATCAAGAAAAAAATTACACCTCAAGAAATAAGATAGATCCAAGTTTAAGATGGATCAATGCTAGTGACATAACTCAAAACCAACTTCATAAAGTAAGAAAGCACCATGCACGTGGTCACATGATAATAATCCCATTAACCACATGTTCAAGTCATTAACGACAACCAAATTTGGGGTAGCAATTGCCCCTCTCCATTGTTATTATGCAACTTTGCTCAAGTCTTCAACAAATCATCAACTTCTTTTGGTAATGTCACTAATTCCCTCATCATCGTTGCTCCTTAAACCAAAAACGAAAAATCCTATTGAACTTTTTCATAAATACTTTTGCATCTCTACTAATTGTTAAGATTTCATATGCTAGACTAGATATCATTAGTGTTTCTTTCAAATTCACAGCAGTAGCATATCGAGAATCACTGATAGAAACACAATCACAAGATAGACAGTATTTTTCCCTGGAAACCCTCAAGGGGAAGAAAACCAAGCAAAACTTCCTCTGTATAAGATGTATAATATATAACCCCAAAACAGTTATTCTCCTCCTTGTTGTTCTCTCTCTCTCTCTCTCTCTCTCTCTCTCTCTCTCTCTCTCTCTCTCTCTCCTATGCGCTACACAAGTGAGGGTATGTGTGTTCAAATGAGAAGGTTTACCTCATGACTCTATGATGACCAAATACAATAGTAACACCCCGTCGGAGGAATAATAACATCTCCCTTGAGTTACATCAATAAAATACATTCAGAATATCCTTTGAAGTTACAATATTCAACACTAATTAGGACCAATTCTCTTCCTTTGTACTTACATGCATTCATTGTTCATCAAATCGAAGCTTGATATCTTTAAATGCTTACTACTACACTTCACTCTAGTGGCATGGAACATTCCTCCTTATCATCCAACTACAAGGGTAATTGGTCTCAACAAGAATCTTGATAATCTTCAATGAGATTTAAAAGTTTTTGAGTTTTTATCTTAGCTTAGTTGCTAGAGTGCATAGGTTATAACTTGATCTTGTGTTCGATTCCCATAGACAACATCGATCTTTAAGGCTTGGTCCAATCACTTGAACTACTAATCATTTAGCCCAGTAGGCTAGCTCAAACGATTGAGTGCTTTGAGCTTCATGCAAAAGGTATCAAGGCCAACTCTCCAAGTCAGTTGCCTCCATTGTGTGCCTCACTCGATGTCGCTATCGGGTCAAATATAGTAATAAATATTGATTTGTTTGCATTGCACACCGTCTAAAAAAGCAAGGAAGTATTGAGGAGTTTCCCAACAAGGTTTTCCTTGGAAAATAAGTCTTAAACTTTTTAATTTCATCCACATTTTACATACCAATTGGGAGACTTTTATAACTTTAAGTGTTTGAAATACATCTAGTGGAACACATGACTAGTCTTCCCTGAGAACATTTACAATCTCCCATCCCTATTATTCTTAACTTCAAACAATGAGAACAATTGGGACAAAATTTCATTACAACACTTTTCATCACATCCTTCTTTGAAATCAATACGATCAAATTATACTCACACAATCCTTGATGAAATTTTGTTATACAAGTTTATTATAGAACATGCATAACTTTAAGCTGATTGGGGAATCCCTCCTCTCAAATCTTCTATGCCACTTAATTGGCTATATGGTCATCGTCATTCAAAAAATTTGCAATTTCACCTTGACTCTCACCCCTTTAAAACACAATTGTACATTGTTCTACAAACCTTCTCCTACTCACTCTATCTCCACACATTCACATACAAAACCAAATTCGCTTTCTTACATGTCATTCTATCGTATATCTTTTTATGCATTCATCTCATTTTTCATGCCATGTTCTTCCATGGCATCATTTTGCATTTCATCCACATCACACATGACATTGTTATTTTGTAAGATGGCCCCATTGCAAATTATTTTATAATTATTTATTATCACTTTGCCATCTTGGCATGTCATTAACATATAAGGTGTCCCTATTTTCCTACTTGTTTTAATCGTCTATATGGTCATGAGCATGTAAATAACTTTTAATATATAAATTTACTTTGTTAATTTGAGCATGCTTCATGAGGAGGACATCCTCATAAGGCAGGTCATCCTCATGATAGGGTTGTGCTTCATAAGAAGGATGTCCTCAAGCACCATACCAACCTTAGGAGGCAAGCCATCATCCATGGGGAGGTCACCCTATGTTAAAAAGTAGCAACATGGAAGGTCTTCTATCATTTGCATGTGTCCTTGCTTGATGGAAGACATAAAACTGGAAGTCGGATTGATCATTGCCTTTATCCAAAGTTTATAATTAGGAAAAGTGCATTATGTGACCAAATTTTAATTTGACATAATGAAGGTACTTTTATAAAGTTCAAGTGAAAAAATAATTTAAGTAATGGCTAATCTAATCTTGGCTATTGATCTCACCGGAGGATCTCATCCATTAATCCATAGTGAGAGTTAGGGTTCTCGCTTGGCCATTGAGTTAAAAGGAGATTGATTTGGTGGAGAGGAAATACAACACAGTAGCTTTGACACACTCATTGTCAAAAAGAGATTTCTTGCTCATAGCTTTCAGCCGAAGAGTGAGAGAGAAAGTTTGCAGAAGAATTTTGCAGAGAGTGAGACTGAAGGACATTTTCCGGAGATCGACAAGGTCGTCAGGCAAATCGCAGAGGGGTCGTACAAGCTGACGCAGGAGGCCGTACAATCTTACGCAAGGGTCGTACACTATTGACATAGGAAGACGTACACGCTGACACAAGGGTCGTACGCTAGCGTAGAGGGTCATACACGCTAACCCAAGGTCGTATACGCTAACACAGGGGCCATACAATCTTGTTGGAGTTCTCAATGAGTTTTGATTGTACGATTTTGCCAAGTTGGGTAGAATCGATTTCTGGATTGTATTATTCGATATCTTGCTAATAAAAATATCTTCTCAAATTGTTGCACCGGTTTTCCCATCTAGGGTTTTTTCGGCAGTTTTCATACCCAAAAATATTGGTGTCTCTATTGATGTGATTGTTGTTCTATTTTTCTTAGTATTTATTTTCCACCGCAATATTTGTGAAGAAACTCATTTGTGCTTGTCAGTAATAAACAAAAATTATATACTGGGTAACTCAAGATTGGGTTTTAAGGAAATTTACACCCTAATGAGGCAAGACATCTTCCTAAAGCAACTCATCTCCATGAGGAAGCCAACCTTACAAGGTAGGTTATTCATCCTCCATGAGGAGGTTTTCTTCTCTCCATAAGTCATCCAAAGTTTGTAATTTGTCCAAGTGTTGTAAGCCATCCAAGTGGTATACGTTATCCAAGAAACATAGGTTGTCCATGGTATGCATGTTGCCCACCATGTGTTGGACATTTTTCTCTCTCATGTCATCCTTCACACATGGATATTATTGTGATATGATCTTCATAGGTCATCTTCATTTATGATGTTTTCTTCATGCCATTTATCTTTGTTAAATGATTGGTACACATTAGGTAGGACATTCTCCGAGTTTCTAAGATTTGTGTTTTCGTCAAAGACCACATGGGCTAGGATATCCTTGTTAATGTATGTGCAAGCCATTTTAATCATTGTAACAAATCACTATTCTACTTTCATAACATCAACACACCATATTAATTTGTACTTGCATGATATCAAGATTGACCATGTTGCTGAATACAAATGGTCATCCAATACTAGCATGACATCACTCTTCACAACGTCCTCCACACTCGCCTCACCTTTGTCACATGTACAAATTATCTTTGTTGTGTTTCCTATGCTAGTCTCGTCACAAATATTTCGATGAGTTGTCTTCTAAGTTGCACAAGTACTCGCACAAAAGGCGAGGGTGCTCATACTCCCCCCAAGTTGCCAACACCCATACCAAATTCAAGAATAGGGACTTCATCTCATGAACCTAAATGAACCATGTTCTTCCCAATGGGTGACTAGGGACTGCAACCCAAAATGGGTACCCAACAGGTGTATCCTCCACAAAACAATTATATTTTTTATTTTAAAGATGGCCCAAAAATGAAAGGATAGGGTTAGGCCCTTCATCAAAACCCTAAACCTTCACTTACCTCACACCCTCATGCACTCAAAACACTAAAATCGCCCTCTCATTTTTACTATTTCATTTCCAATAGTGGAGAGTAACAATGCAACAATGAAAAGACAATAAAGTGTGACATTGAAGGGGCTTTGGTGCTTTATTCTTGCTGAAAATTTGTGGACAACAATAAACAATGAAGTGGTGAAGTGGACTGAATGTAGTTGTGAACATATGTACTTGTCAGTTGGTTTGAATTTTTAAGACTCAAGTGTAAGGCCTATTAATGTCAATTTCAATTTTCAAATGATAATGATCAAGTAGATTGTTCGATGTTTTTGTAACCATTGTATGATTGTTCAAAACTTCAATGAAGCAATGTGTGTTTTTGTTGTTACCTGCTAAAACTAATATTATGCGATGTGCATGTTTTTTTTTTTTTTTGATTTTTTCATATATATTATAAAATATAAATACATGTATCCCTAGCAAACCCAAGTCCCTCCTTCAAAAAGTGTTGTCCTTATCCCACCCCAATCCTAGTCCCCAAACCCAAGTACTCTGGCAATTGAGGTTGTCTTCAACCAAAGTTTTTCTCAACAACTTCAACATCATCAATTGTGTCCTCCACAAACACTTGGAAACTTGTCAGCATAACTAGTTGGAAACATGGTGGTGTGATTAGTTCATATCTACTAATGCAAAAGACCATTGGTTGATTCCAGTGTTACAAACATCGCCGATATATCGGCAACATCGCGATATATCGCGATGTCAACTCACTGGCGATATATCAGCAATATATCGCCCCGATTTTTTGGCAATTTTTTCCCGATTTGATCGCGATATTTGTCGATTTTTTCTAATATATAGCGATATTTGCCGATTTTATCACGATATTTGCCGATTTTTTCGAAAATATAGTAGTTTTTTGAATTTTTGTATTTTTTAATATTTTTTTATTTTTTATTTTGTCGATATATTGCCGATGTTTGCCGACATTTTCGTCGATAAATCCGATAATTTCTTTTTAGACCCTCGGCGATATATTCGCCGACACAATATTTGTAACATTGGTTGATTCACATCATCTTCCAAACATTCTCCAAGTAACAATCCACTAATATAGGATTTCCATTTGAATTGTCTAACTAGGACTTGTCTATTTTGTAAGCCTTGAAAAACTTATGCTTAATAAGATTATTTCCTCGTTAATTCCTAGTTTCTCTAAATCAATTAATAATACTTTGTAATTTCATTAAAACTCCAGTGCATCTTTACCCCAATCTTGAAGAGCTCAAAGTCTCCATAGCCATGATCACCTTAAGTTGAAGAAGCTAGTGTCCCTAGGAATCCCTACGTATATGAAACCAATAAGGATTCTCTAACCTATTATAAGGCTTCTTGTGATCAAGTGGAATCATAATGCCTTCCTGTTATAATCCATTATTTCTCTAGTGAGAGATAAATTCATGATGTCCCATCAATAACAGAGTATTTCATCTTGTAGTCATTATGATGTCAATGACATGATCATCTCTATCCATCACCCAATTGATGGTGTCTTCTTCTATGAGTGATTCTCCATTGTCACATCTACAATGGACTTGCTTGTTTTTGTGCACTCAAGCATAATCATTGCCATTAGGTGCAACATCACAAACTCCTAGTTGTTTAGCCTTGTGTACTGAGGGTTCTACCATATAAAGCATGAGTGTGATCAATGTAACCATGTTTACTAGGGTTTCCATCTACAAAACTTGATCAATCATCCTAATAGTCATTTTCCCTCCTTCCTTGACTCTATCACACTCATGGAGTTGTCTTTCCTCTGTATCTCCAATGGCATGCAAGTATTCTACCTTAGTAACCACAAAGTTTTGTTAACTTTCACATGTAATTCCCTAATCAGCTCCTTTGTCCACTTCACCTGTCTTCTCCTTTATTGGACCTGAGTATAACGATTTCTTTGCTTGCAATTTAGCCTTGCACTACACATCCGTCCTACAATATTTACTTTTATATATTTTGACATTTTTTCAACAAGGATCAAGAATTATAATCATTTTCCTCTATATCAAGAAATTACAGGTAAGGGTTTGGCATGGAGTTTTTGCTTCATGTATTGGAAAATGTCATAACATCCCCTTAGCTACATGCATTTTATGCCATTCCTATTGTAAGTGTCAGCATAATGCCAGGAACGTCAGTGGCTAAAAAGATTTTAAAAGTGTGAACGTGGAGGAAAAGTTTAAGTTTTTTTTTGCATTTGGATTAAAAGGCCATTTCTTTTGTAGAATTCAAGGTATACAACACTCTACACCTCAAAACCCCTCAAATAGAAAACAGCCTTGACAAATAGAGAAAGACAATCAAGTTAAGCAATGATCTATGTAACATATGCCAAAATGTCTTTTTGCATACCTCGAAGTAAGCATGCCAATACCTTCAAAGCATATTCTGCCTCATCATGGGACAAACAGCAAGAATAATATGTTTATTTATGCTTTTAAGGTTGAAGCAATTAAAGAGGGGATAACTTGTTCTGTAACTAGATAAAAAAAAATCGTATAGAGAATACTATGACAGTAAATGATATTGCGCGGTATAAAGGGATACAAAATATGGATAATTTGGTATAAATGAGCTGTAATCATAAACTGCATTCATCACTGTATCGTTCTCAATACGCTTATCATAAATATTATTTTACTGCTATGCTGGTGTACTACTAAAACCCTTTTTTCCGTTGTGAAACCAAGATTGGAAATACAGACAATGGACCTTTTATTCACTGGTGAGGTTGACAGAGCGTTTGGCATCCACTGGGGCTCCATTCTCGATGTGGTTTGCTCCAACCCAAATGGCATGTCAAATAAGGAATGAAACCAGGTTCAGGTCCCGGGCATAACACAAAGGAGGTACAGAAACCCCCAACCTCGGGGTCTATTTCCCGAAGCTTTGGGACAAGTAATTGACCTTGCATCATGTCAAGGACAGCATCTGCACGTCAACTGAAACCTGGAAGCCTTTGCTACTGACCATTATTTGCATTCCTGTAATCCCATTACAGGGAAATACACGACTTCATAGTTTTCTATGTTTTTAGTTGTTGCTTGTGGAACATTTTCCTTTTTTCTTGTGTCTTGTTTTGGCAATGATGTTACTGACATAGTGATATGGGCGAAAACCATTTGATTGCGCAGGATTTGAATCTATAACTGAGAGAAATTGAACTTGAATCTTATAACGTTGAGAGTAAGCAAACAGAGAAAAATATATAAACCAACCCGTAACGGCGGTATTGTTCCCTGTCAGAGGGCTCGAGGTAGTCAGACAATGGCTCAGTGGCATCACTCCAGCGCCTGCTCGCGTCTGTTTCCATCTCCATTTCCACCTCCATCTCTGCTCTGCTCTGTGCAAAGGGACTCGCGAAGGAAGATGTCTATAGGCAAAGGGTTTAAGACAAGGTTTTGAGAGGGAAAATTGAACAGAAAACTAATGCATTGGAAATTTTCTGATTAAATGAAGCAGGGAAGTGGAAAGTATTAAGAGGATTACGTAGCGTATCGACGCTGTCCAGTCTAAGGTACGCCCCTCTATCTATATAAGGGTTGCTCTCTACCTATGGGTGAAAAGATTGAAGGTCATTCTCAATTTAAACTACTCAAAATAGATCCCAATGAAATGCATAAACCACTCATTGGGTTTTTCTTATCATTTTAATTGATCATTTCAATTTTTTAATGGTTTAATTTTTGCTTAGTTACGGTTTAGTTGCAAATTGAAATGCTGGTCATGGTTATGACATAAGTTGTAAGTATGCTTTTCGGGGTTTATGGAGTGTTTTTCATGTTCATGTAGCAACAATTGTTTCATGATAATATAAAGTATTATTTATGGTAGTGTTTTTATTTTTGTTATTTATTTTTACAAATAGGTTTGGGGTGAAAATCCTAGTTGATTTTGATAGAAAAGAGGTTGTTTGATTTGGACTTTGTAACTAAAATGTTGTGGTTGTAAAGTTCATATTATAATTGGTTATTTGAGGAGTTGAGTTTACTTACCATGGAAGTAAGTTGCATATTACTTGTAAAAAATGTACATAGCTAGTGGATAAAAGCTCTATTGTAATTCAATTTACATAAAAAGTAAACTAGATGCAAAGCCTTAACTACATTCTATGATTTTTCATAACCAAACACATAAATTAGCTTATGCAAATAACAGACATGGACTTTTTCATTTTATCAAAGCCTCTGAAATGTCATGTAAAGTGATTGTCGGTACTTCTTTGTTATGATCCTCATTTATAATTACACCCTTGAGCACTAAGATTTTGTTGAAGAGCTTTTGTTCTCTCCATTTAAGAAGTGTAATAAGTCTTAGAAGTTTTGGAGTGAGTATAGCTCACTATCATTAACATTTAGCATTTCTAGCATTTGGGGAGACTAATCCACCAACACATGAACCAGGTAGGGTTGGGGCAAATCTACATTCTTCTTGCATAGTAGTTCAAGGAAGGAACATGCTTCGATACATAGTTTAAATTGCCTTCTCATCTAATTGTTGCATGATCAACTTCAAGACACTATTAGGAAAAAAGTTTTGACCAAAGGTTTGTGCATATGTGATTTTTAAAGTTCCTTGTTTATAAAGGTTTTTTCGCAGAGGTGGAAGGCAAGAGTTTTTGAGGAAATTGGCCTAGGTGTGGCTATTTTATATAGGTGTGGCAATGCTCTTAATATAATGACACATTGATGCTCTATGGCGAATGCACGCCAAAGGGGCAATAACCCAAAAATACACCTTTCAAATGGTAGAGCATTCAATATTATTTGGAATGTCACTAAGCGATGTTTGTTTTCATTAAATGGTCATATAGCTCGTACAATTTTATAAGATGTATTGTAAATGGCGCTACTAATCTCTTAAATTGCATTGGCTCCATCATCCTAATACCATATGTTGCATCGATTATTATATGACACACTATATACTTCCTTTTTAAAGGTGTTTCCCTATCATGACCACTTATGTATCATAAATGCACGTAATCATTGAGAAAAGACACACCACTAAAGGATTTTTGTTAAATGTTCCTTGTGGTGCAATAAATGGAATGTGTTATTTACCCAAGGGGTTAACCCAACGAGTTATCCCCAATGTTGCTTGGCAATTGGCTAGTTCAATACTTGTAACTATCCAATTTGAAACCCCAAGGGTTTGGTGCACTAGTCTATGTCAATTGTTTTACTATGAATGTCATCCATGAAAATGGGGAAACATCCCTTGGTTTTCCCCATGAGGTTTTCCTTGGGGAAATGATTAAAAATACGAGTGTGAGATATTTCAAAGAACACATTAGACATTTTGCTCCAAATCTTTTCAGTTCAACAATTCTAGCATGCATGGTTTGCGTTTAATATCAGAGGTAAAAAATTATATCTTGCAATGCACCTATTATTGTATGATGCACTACTTTGTTTTAACAAAGTGTTGTCCTTATTAGTAAACCTATGTAGTAAACACACAAATACATCTAAGGACAAGGCGCATGAGTGTGTCAATTGAATAGGTGCATTATGTCTAGGGTAAAAATAAAAAATATGTTATGTACAACTTTATTTTCACATTCATTTTGATTCCTTTAACATTGCCTTCACTTTGGACCATCAATTAGTGCTTAAGTCTGCATTGTTTCACCTTGTCCTTGTCCTCTAGTTTATTTGATCATGGTGTAGAAGGATTTTTTTAACTCACCCTCAAAAACTTTACATTTAAGTTCTTAATACTTAGTTGAACTAACCTCGAGAATAAGCATTGGCTAAGGTGATTTAGTTCTTTTTATTTACATATTTTAAAATATATATTTTTAATGGTAAAATATTGCATTTATTTTTGTTTTATCGTGTTTTTTTGCGCGATGCATAATTTGTCACCAAAGCAACACACCAATTAAAATATATGAAAAACACACAAAAACACAAGATTAGGTTTCCATGGTGTGCATTTACAATGTGAACAGTACATTAGAATCGTGAACCATAAGTATGTCAAAGCAATATATGATATTTGTGACACAACTTGCTCAGGTTCCTCTGCGCTACTACGATACATCTCTTGTAGTTGTGTGCATTGAAAATGTGGAACGCGTCAATGGTGCACATAACTACTAAAGATGCATTGAGAATGCAAAAAGGCATGATAGTTATACTATTTTGTGTCAATAGTGATCCATGCAATTCATTGTGCTTCGATACTATGTGGATCCACCATAGACTACATGTGTTAGGCTATGACCTCTTGCATATTTGCATCTTTGGTGCATTAATGTTAATCACGCACACAACAAACATGGCAATAAGCAATCCATGCCACAACATTAGTGTATTATTATCCTTGAGATGCACCATATATACATAAATGCAAACAACCATAACCCAACACTTTAATGGTACTATATTGGTGTTATGGGTGTAACAATGCATACCATGTTGGTGTCATAGCTCTTTTTCAATGCAGTTTTTAGTACAACTAGTAAGTGATACCCACTTGGTTATGCTCATTTCTAATGCATCAATGTTAAGTGGGGCACCAAAAAATGGCACAACTTGATGTCGTGGTGCCAAATCAAGCACATCACTATTCATGGTGCATCAAGCATGTGTAATGTTGAGCGAGCATGATGGGGCACTTCAATTATACCATGGTGGTACATGTTGTTACTTGTGTCGCACTAGATAGTGCAAGTGTTTTTCTAAAGTGATAATGTGCTTTGCTTTGTTTCCTTTGTGAAGGATAATGACACATCATTGCTTCGATTCCTTTATAAGGGGTAATGGAATTCTAGTGCTTTATAAAAATGAGGAAAGGTAATTGAGAACCAATGGTGTTTTAATATTAAATTAATAATTGAATGAGTTACAATTCTAATAATTTTTATGTCAATCGACCTTCACGCAAGAATTACTTGATGTTGTGATTGATACGATAGTGGAGGTCAATTTTTTTTTGCATGCGATTTGAGCTTCAAGCTGCCGATTTGCAATCTAGATCGTTCTGCCCTCGCCATAGCCTAATCTTTTCTGGTGGAAGCTGTTAGGAGGTCAGTGCTGCGCTGGCCATTCAGGTTCTGGTTGGGCCCCCTCCTCAAAGGAAGTCCTGATCATGTGTTGAGATTGGATCCCTGGTGGGGTAGGCTGATGGCGTCAGAGGTGGGTAGAGATCCGCCTTTTGAGCGCTCAGATGCATTCGATCGGCTTATAGCCTCTCAGACCCGAAGATCCGGCAAAGGTGAACCCCCAAAATTCGTTAAAAGAATTGAAGACGTGCCAGAAGTGGCCCTGCCACCGGAAGAAACCATCTGGGTTGCCCTCTCTCTCACAGATCGAGCTCTGATCGGTCAATTCACGAGACTATGGCCCTCGCCAAAAACCACTGATAACTGGATTCAAAGAAACTGGAGGCCCCTAATCTCAAAAAATGTTGCATCATACTCCGTCGGAAGGGGTTACTTCCTCTTTGACTTCGAATCCAAGGAAGACAAAGACTTAATCTTTAGGAACGAGCCTTATTTCATGGGGCCGCAAGGCCTCTATCTCAATGGATGGACTCCAGACTTTGATCTCGATGCTGACATCCCCAAAGCTGTCCCAGTCTGGGTTAGACTCCCTAACCTCCCTATGCACTGCTGGAACCCCAAATCTCTCCTCGCCATTGGGAATGTCTTGGGGAAATACATTGACATGGCTAGCCCCAAGGACCAATACACCTGCACCCGCATTTGCATGGAAGTTGACCTCGAAGTTGGACTTCCAGAAGCTATCAAATTAACTGTGTGGAATTGGGCCCATTTCCAAAAGCTTGACTATGAACAGCTCCCATTCAAATGCAGAGGCTGTCACAAATATGGGCACTTCATCCGTAACTGCCCTAAAAATCCTGAGTTCCAACAAAACAAGACGGAGGACTGACATAGGGTGAATAGGGCTAAATCTAAAAATCAATCTGGTGAGGATCCAAAGAAGGGTGAGGGGAATAGATCCAATGTTACCCCCCTTAAAGGATCTCAAGAAATCCCCCCAAAAAAAGTAATCATCGAAGCAAGGGACGAATCAAATGAAGCCGAAGAGAAATCTAGTAATGGAGACAGTAAGGACTCTGGAGCAGCCATCTCAAACCACCAAAGGAAAGATCAAGATGAAGGCACAACAACGTTAAAAGAAGGAGACAGCATGGGACAATCAGAGGAAGAACCAGAAACGGAAGAGGAGGAAGAGGAGGAAGGGGAAATCGAGTTGTCTACCCCTAGACTGACTAAAACCAAAGGAAGGAAATCCAAGAAAGAAGTAAGGGATCAAGCTACCTACAAGGATAAGTTGCAAGGGTCCCAGTTAACTCTGGAAAAGCTGCTGAAGAACACCAAAAATACTCACCAGTAGGGGCATGCCTAGAAAGGGATGTCCATGATCACCAAAAGCAAGTAATGAAGGTCCTCTCCTGGAACTACAGAGGTCTCGGTAGCAAATCCAAAGAAGAAGCTATGACAGATTTAATATCCATTCATCAACCGGACATCTTGCTGATCCAGGAGACCAAAATGGAGGAAGACGTATTTCTCCAAGTCAGTCTGAAATTCTGGAAAAAAAGAGGCAAAGCTGCAACTAGCTCAAGGGGCGCATCCAGAGGCATTGGCACCCTATGGGATGATAAGAAGTTTGAGGCTGTTGACATCAAGTACAACACCTTCTGGATCCTCACCTAACTGAGGCAAAAAGACACCAACATCCTGGTAAGAATCTTCAATATTTACGCTCCCAATTCGTATGCTGAAAAAGATAAAATCCGTTGGAATCTTCTTCGTGAGGAAAGGAGTAATCTGGATGGAAATGTTATCCTTGTTGGGGATCTAAATGTCACCCTCAGTCAAGATGAAAAAAGAGGGGGCTCCCTAGTCAGAGACCCTATCATAGAAATGGTGGATGACATCATTATGGACTGGAATCTCATGGATGTAAAGCCCTCTGTTGGAAAATATACCTGGAACAATAAAAGGATTGGGCCTGGGCACATCGCTGCCAGACTTGATCGTTTCTTGATCCAGGACTCTTTCCTCCTGCTTGGGCTGAACTTAACCTCTAGAATCTTACCATTTGGAGGTTCGGACCACAAGCCTATCCTTCTCGAGATGGTGAACAGTAAGAATTTGGGTCCGATACCGTTCAGATTCAATCCTTTGTGGGCCAACCGTCCTGAGTTCCTAAGAATTGTCTCTGAGTCTTGGTCTCCACCGGTCACAGGGTCCCCCTTCTACGTTTGGGAGGAGAAGCTAAGACGGTTAAAGAAATCTCTAAAAGATTCGGCCAAGTCGTTCCCTCCTCCATACCAAGCTAAGTCTCACGCAGCCCTAGCGCTGGAGCTCCACCAGTCCAAAATTGAGGCTGGAACCGTGGACTATAAAGACTTCCAATTGGAGACCAAGCTGCACTTGGACCTTCACGTTGCATGCTGGCAGGAGTCTGAATGGTGGAGGCAAAAATCAAGGTGTAAATGGCTGAAAGACGGCGACCAGAACACCAACTACTTTCACAAACAAGCAGTGGCTAGAAAGAATTTTAATTGTGTAAATGAAATCCAAACTCAAGACAGACTGATCACCAATTTTGAGGAAATTAAGTCTGAAGCGACTAAACATTTCCATGAATTGTTCACGGCCCAGCCTACTCCTGAAGACGCCGAGCTCCTGAGCCTTGTTCCTAGAATAGTGAAGAATAAGGATAACGATTTGCTAATAAAGATTATCACTCTGGATGAAATTAAGAAGGCCGTCGATGGTATGGAGGATGACAGAGCTCCGGGGCCAGACGGATACAATGTCAACTTCATAAAAATATGTTGGGACATAGTAAAACATGACTTATTTAAAATGATTTCCAAGTCTCAGAGGTACAGTAGAATTGGAGGTAGTACAAATTCTACCTTCTTGGCCCTCATCCCAAAAGAGAAGGATGCTAAGTCATTTGATAGGTTCAGGCCAATATCACTGTGCAACATAGGGTACAAAATTATTACTAAGATAATGGCCGGCAGATTAAAAAATATTCTGCCTTACCTTGTTCCGGAGAACCAAGGTGGATTCGTTAAAGGTAGAAAGATATGGGATAATATCATCTTAGCCCAAGAGGCTATTCACTCTAGTTTGAAGAATGGAGATAAAGGAATGGTGGTGAATCTCGATTTATCCAATGCTTTCGACATAGTCAGCCATTCTTTTTTATGTCAGGTAATGCAGAGATATGGATTCGCCTCAGACTTTATCAGCTGGGTCAAGGCCTGTATCAGTAAGCCTTGGATAGCCCCGCTAGTCAATGGAAGAGTTGCCCCCTTCTTTCAAGCTTCGAGAGGTCTGAGGCAAGGTTTCCCACTCTCCCCCCTACTTTATGCCATTCAAGCTTCTGTCCTTAGTTGGAAAATGCCAGGCAAGAGCAGGATCTACCAGGCATCAGAATGGCTAGAGGCACTAAAGATATTAATCATGCGTAATTCGCAGATGATACTATCTTGCTTGGAGGTGCCAGTCAAATCATAGCCCGCCGTTTCAAGAGTGAAATGACCCGTTATTGTCAAGCCTCTCGTAGGAAAATCAATTTAAGGAAGAGCCAGATCTATGGCTGGAATATAAAACCCAGGGAAATGCTAGAGATCTCCCGGGTTCTTAACATGGAAGGAGTTGTCTCCTGGGAGTCTTTCAACTACTTAGGGGTGCCTATTTTCAAAACCAAGACCAATAGCTCAGCCTGGAAGCCTATTGTGGAAAAAATTAAAAGTAAAATCACGGGATGGGGGACAGCCTGGTTAAATCTGGCTAGGAAGGTAATTTTAATTAAAGCGGTGTTGAATAGCTACCTGCTTTACCAATGCTCATTGCTTCTTGCTCTGGTCAAAATTATATCTCAAATTGAATGTCTAATGAGATCTTTTATGTGGCAAGGTGGGGCTAATGGGAGCAAAACATTTGCACTGGTTAATTGGAAAACTGTCAAATTGTCAAAAAAGGAGTGTGTCCTTCATATCAGAGATTTAAGAATCCAAAATCTAGCCATGGGATCCAAGCTGCTCTGGAGCATGCTCGACCCCAAACCGTCTTGGTGCAGTCGTATGCTGAGGTGCAAATATGTCCCAGGCCAACGACTGAGATGCCTTGATGGGGATAGCTCCATTAGCAATGGATCAGCAATTTTCAAACTCTGTATTAAAGCGTTTCCTAAATTCAGGGAGGAGTTGCATTGGACACTGGGTAATGGGAAATCCATCAATGTGTGGCACGATGTGATTCTCTCTAAAATTCCTCCTCAGCTTCCACGTCTTCAACATTGGATGGAGTCGCTGGGCCTTAATTCACTCTGGGATATTTCCATTTGGGAGATTGATGAGCCAAATCGCTGGGGAGGATGGGTTGTTCCAGCGTGCCTTGAGGAGTTGGAGGATGACAAAATTCTGTTGTTACATCACCTGGCAGGGCTAGCTCCTCTTGCTAACTTCAGGAAGGACATGCGTGGATGGGGTTCTGGCAAATACACAACATCTGAAGGATACCAGCGTTTTGCATCCAATTATAATGTGTCGGGGAATCCAAAGAAATGGAATTATTTGTGGAAATGCAGCACGTTACCGAAGATTGCGTTGTTTACTTGGACATTGTTGCATGAGAGAATTCTCACGGGGGAGAATTTGGAGAAAAAGGGGTTTGTTGGGCCTTTTCGTTGTCCCCTATGTGCTGAAGATTTTGAGAATGTCAGTCATCTTTTTTTAAAATGCCCATATGCCATCTCAGTCTGGAAGGATGTGATGAAGCGCTGGGGAGATGAAATGCATTTACCGGATAACATTTAGGTCTGTTTTCTTAGCTGGGATCATTTATATCAGGGAGAGTTGACCAATAAAAAAGGTTTGAAGGCCTGCTAGATGAAACTCCCCAAAATAGTCGGTTGGTGCCTTTGGAATGAAATAAACCACAGAATATTTCAGGACAAAAATCAACTAGCGTGGAAGACAGCTATAAAAATAAATGCTTTGTTCAAGGAGGTTGTTAGAATTTCAAAAATTCCAAATAATCAAGAAAAACTAACTGTCAATGAAAAAAATTGGATGCATAGTCTTGACATCAAGACTGTAAACAATATGGTTGTTAATAAGGTGGAGGATTGGGAGGTCAGGATAGACAAGTCACAGTTTGAGAACTGGCTAAGAGAGAGGAATATTTTTAAACTTTTCTTCTACGGGGCCTCCAAAGGGAATCCTGGAAGAGCGGGAGGAGGTGGCGTTATCTTTGATCCTGGAGGGAATATGGAGTCAAAATACTTCTGGAATATTGGATATGACTCCAATAATATGGCCGAGGCATATGGGCTTTGGCAAGGTCTTAAACAGCTAAAGGAAAAAGGAGTGGATGAAGTTATGGTTTTTGGAGATTCCAGATTAATTATTCAGGAGCTGAATGGGGGAAGTAGGGGCAAGAATGAGCGTATTGCAAGACTGATTAGGAGAATTAGATCCAAGGCCAATACGTTTAGGAAGATTAAATTTTTCCATATTCTTAGGAATCTTAATGTTCTGGCAGATTTGGCAGCCAATAAGTCCATAGCTATTGGCCTTAATGAGCTAACTGTTAACTCGGTTGTATCCATTGATATCCCTCCCTAGCTCCGCTATAGGCTATCTGTCTGGCACTAGCTGAGATTATGGATGTTTGTTGTAATGTGTTTCTTTGTTCAGTATTTTCCTTACTGAGTTCTTCAATATAACATAACCGCTCTTGTTAAAAAAAAAGAATTACTTGATGTTGTAGGCATGGGAGTCATAAGAGAGGGAACGAAGAGATTATCAATCCCCATTGTAGATGAAACACAATATCTCTTTAGGGATGTTGGCCTCCTAAAAATTATGAGAAGGCAACATCCTTAAAGATGACAAATGACTTCCCAAGATAGCTAATTTGGTGTTGGGATCGGGGAAAATAAGTAACTTGCCCCAATAAAAGATGATGGATTTAAATACTAGCATATCCAAAAAAGGGGAGGATTCTCTTAAATTCTCCAACATACCTAATCATACCACCATATAGATGCTAATGATATACAACATTAAGTATGTTGATCCCACAACCATTAATACACGAGACTTCTAAGTGAGCAACAAACTTAATATTCTTTCTTTTTAACATTAAGAGGTATAGGTTGTTAGGCGAATCCCCGAGGCCTTAAATTTTTTCTTCGATGAAAACATATAGACTTCAATATACTTCATTATGTTATCCATTTCATTAATCATCAAATAACTTTCATTGAAGATGTTTTGAGGTGTTTGTGTCGTGCATTGGATTTGGCTCATTTTTCTATAGGTTCAATGAGTGTTGGATTCCCATACAAATGAGAATTGCATTGTCTATTTTTCGAGAGGCCTTTAATGACTTTACCTACATACACATACCTCTCGAACTGTCTAATGACCACTACACATATGCCTGCATGGTGTCTTATGAAATACAAGCAATCCATTGTACCATGGCAAGGAGTTTATTGGAGTTTGATTATTATCCCCAAGTTAGAACATATACCGTCTCCATATTAAAACATTAATTAACACATTGTTGCCAACCTCCCATTTTCCAATGATAAACCACCGTTAACGCTCAAATTTCACATGCATGCGACTGTTATGATTATATAATCCTCCCTTGTACATAAATAGTTTATTTTATCATCTTGCCTAACTTAGAGAGACATTGTTATTTACTAGAGCGTGGGGAACACATGTAGAGGTTGACTGCCACTTATTGCATGTTCATGCATGAGTTTATGTGCCTCTCATACCAATCCCTACATTATAGGAGACCACTCTAATTGCCACCATCAGCCTCCGTCAGTTGGTTATAGTAGGTAGGAAGCTATGCTGAGTCAACCTCCAATTACATTTAGTTATATCACTCTCAGTTTGTCTAGCGCCATTTTTGCATGACTACAAGGGGAAGCGACACCTTTTTCCACCTACCTCACCAGTTTAATTGATTGTCAAGATGATTTAGACATTAGGAGTTATACTAGTGGCTCCCATATAGTGATTTAGACACACCTAGTTAGTTATTCAGTTAACTTGAGTTGGTAGATTCGAATCCTATCCACATGATTCAAATTCTCCTTATTGTAACATTGTTGTATTACTATTGGATTAATGAAGATTAATGTTGTAACTAATCGATCAATGCTTATCATATTTATCTCAAATTTGTCTTGTTCAGTGTACATTGTTCTTGATATTCCACTACATAATCCTACTTCACAATTGCTCTCATTTTCCTGTATATCAATGGTTCATAGATTCAACATGGTATGAGAGCCTTGTTCAGGTTAGTAGCAAGTCTTGTCTGATATCCATTGTACACCAGAAGTAGCTGAGTTTCCACATAAATCCTAGAATGATAGCCTTTCTCCCTCTAAATTATGTTCATAGAAGTCTATCCAGGTGTGATGGGCTCTGAGAAAGTGTACATGTCGAGGTGGAAAGGCTTGAAACTGACATGATTGCGAATTGAATTTGGTTTTTGCATTGTTTTTGCAGGTATCCACATAGCTTCTTGAGGAATTGACTGTTTCAACATACAGAAAGATGGATTCTTCACCTCTTGTACCCTAAATCCTTACACCCTTCAACTACACTGATTGGAGGGCAAATATGCAAGTGTCCTTTAGCAAGCTTGGATTGTATAGGATGACTATGGGAAGAGAAACTGAGCCCCAATAGCATGTTGAGAAGAACAAATTTTTGAATTGGATTGATGAGGCCTTCGACTTCGTGTACACTCATATCTCCCGGGATCTTTTGTTCCACCTTGAGGGACTAAGGACTCCAAAGGAAGCTTGGGAGAAGCTTGAATATTTGTTTGGAAAACAATATGAACTTCGAGGGCACATATTGGAGAATGAGATCATTGCTTTGCAGCCCATCAGTTTCGAATCTATTAAACAATTATTCACAAAATACAATTCATCAGTACTGCAATGTAAACAAAGTGGATTGGAGAGGAAAGATGAGCAACTTGTACTGTCTATGTTGAGCAAGCTTGGCTCTGAGTACTCAGTCTTTGTCTTTACATTCCATTTCGAAAGAGCTTCCATCCCCAACTGGAAGATGCCTTCTCTAGATGCTTTTGTTGAGTCCTTAATACAAGAGTAAGGTAAAATGGTTCAAATGGGAGTGATTCAAACCTCCAAGAATCAAGCACTCTTGATGAAAGACTCAAGCAATGCGCAAGAAAGAGGGAAGCATAAAGGGAAGGAACCCAAAGTCATTGATTTGAAGACAAAGGAGAATTAGAGATCTTCTGATGGAGCCTCGGGTTCCAAGAAAAAGAACAAATTCGAGAAGACTAAGTGTCCATGTTGTATGAGAGGCTTTCATCTAGATATCCAGTGCATGAAGAAGACAATCGGCCAACTGTCAACACTCCTTGAACAAAACAATACTGCCCTCCCACAAGGAGCAAAGAAGTCTGATGTTGGATAATCGACAGAAGATCATGAGAGATTCCATGCCTTGAAGGCAGGACTCACTCAGTCGAAAGCTTACTTGATAGATTATGGAGCATCCAACCACATGGTTGCCTCCAAGGAATCCTTCACCACTCTAACTCTATCAGGAGGACTTATCATTCACATGGGAGATGACTCCCAAATCCTAGCTTCTAGGAGAGGTTCTATTAAAATCCAACATGGTGAGTTCAAGAATGTTCTCTATGTTCCCTCCCTTGCAGGAAATTTGTTGTCTGTTTATCAGATGACTCATACAGGATCTCCCAAGAGAGTTACATTTGACTCTAACTCAGTGGAAATTACCGAAAAAACTACTAGAAATATCATAGTGAAAGGGTTTGCTAACCATGCCTCAAAGGCATATGAGTTCTCCCATTTCCTACTTACTTCACATCCAACAACTCTATTGACTCATGATAATAACACCAACAAGCTGTGGCATAAGAGATTTGGGCATATCAATTTCAAATATCTCCAGCAACTCCACAGTGAAAAAATGGTTGAACGCTTGCCTCTCATCAAAACTTCAGATGGAGTATGTCCTGGTTTCTTGGTAGGTAAGCATCCAGATAAGAGGTATGAAGTTTGGAAGGCAAATAGAGTTGCCTCTACACTTGATCTGACACAACGATGTTTCAGGACCTATGCCTACAATATCAAACAATGGTTCCATGTATTTCCTTACTTTTATTGATGATTGTTCAAGGTTCTGTTGGGTATATTTTATGAAACAGAAATGAAAGGTATTCGAAATTTTTAAAGTTTATAAATCCTTGATTGAAAATAGTTTCGGAAAGAAGATCAAGTCCATCAGATCATATAATGGAGGTGAATACATTAAAAGAGATTTTCAACACTATTGTGAATCAGAGGGGATTTGAATGGAACACTCAGTTCCATACACCCCATAGTAAAATGGTGTGGTTGAGATGAAAAATAGATCATTGAAGGAGATGACAGCCTGTCTTCTCCAATCCAAGAATCTTCCTCCTTCTCTTTTGGATGAAGTTGTAAATTGTGCTTCATACATACAGAATAAAGTGCCTCACAAATCTGTGATTGGGGAAACTCCTTTCGAAGCATTATATGGGAATAAGCCTGATGTCTCTCACTTGAGAATCTTTGGTTCCAAAGCTTGGGACATAATACCTGTGGACAAGAGAAAGGCCTTACAAGCCCAGAGTAGCGAATGCATACTGTTGGGATATGTTGAGGATGCAAAAGCATATAAATTGATGGAGTTAGAAACTAGGAAATGCTTCCTGGAGCGCAATGTTCAGTTTGAAGAAGAACAATTGCTAGATCCACCACAACTCGAAGCAAAAGGAGGTATAAACACTCTTCCATTTCCATTTGATGATGATATTTTTTCTTATGTTTCAGATTAAGATGAATAGGAACAAGATCAACATGATCTTGATATTGAGGTTGTACCTCATGAGAATCTATCCAGATCCAACTCCCATTCCAAATCAGTGGCCTAAGCCTAAATGGGCCCAAAAGCTCATTGAAGCAGTTGGGGATGGTGCTGGGAATCCAAAAGATGGAAGGAGAACATGGTCCCAATATTAGAATGAACATGTTGCATTGTCTTACACAACTTTGCTATCTATAGAGTGATGCAACAAACTTCCAGGGAAATGCTCCTTGATGATAGCGAATGATCACCAATTTGGCCCATTGAAGAACAAAATTGATTATTCCATTCCTCCTCCAGAAAGAAGAAACACAAAGAGCATTCATCACGTCAAAAGAAAATTGAGAGGTTCACATGCACAGTCTTAGGATGTTGCTGCACAAAGGAACTAAGATACTGCATTGTTGTTGCATATTGCTACAAATTGCAGCAACATTTTTACAAGTTATTACCCAAAGAGGAAATTTTCTCTTAAGTACAACTTGTTTTCCTGATTCAATGTTTGTTTTAGGGGGGGGGGGGGTGTTCCCATGAGGTTTTCCCCATTTTCCTTAGTTTATTAAGCAAATTTTATTTCTTTTAGATTGTATGGGTGACTTTTGGCCCAGTTGCCAAGGCCCAAAGTTGTTCAAGTTAGGATTAAGGGGGGGGGGGGGTTAGGATTATATAATCCTCCCTTGTCCATATATAGTCTATTTGATCATCTTTCCTAACTTAGGGAGACATTATTAATGTACTAGAATGTGGAGAACACATATAGAGGTTAATTGCCACTTATTGCATGTTCATGCATGAGTTTATGTGCCTCTAAGACCAATCTCTACATTATAGGAGACCACTCTGAGTGCCACCAGCAGCCTCCATCAGTTGGTTGTGGTAGGTAGGCAGTTATGCTAAGTCAACCTCTAGTTACATTCAGTTAGATCACTCTCAATGAGTCTAGCGCCAATTTTGCATGGTTGCATGGGCAAGAGGTGCCTTTTCCCACCTACCTCATCAATTTAACTGGTTTAACTAGTTTAACTTATTGTTAGACTGATTTAGACATCAGGAGTTAGATTAGTGGCTCCCATGTAGTGATTTAGACACACCTAGTTAGCTATTCAGTTAGCTTGAGTTGGTAGATTCAAATCCTATCCACATGATTCAAATTCTCCTTATTGTAACACTATTGTGCTATTGTTGGATTAATAAAGATGAATGTTGCAATTAAGTGGTCAATTATTATCAGATTTTTCTCAAATTTGTCTTATTCAATCTACATTATTCTTGATATTCCACTGCATAATCCTACTTCACAATTTCTCTCATTTGCTTGTAGATAAGTGGTTAACAAATTCAACATCGACATTTTAGCTATTGGAGTAAGGTTTCGTCAGCATATACAATGCAGCCCACCAAAAGTCATCATCATTAGATCCAGAAAGTAGCACGAGTCCAAAATCCAAAGAACAGTCAAAATACAATTTCACGTGGTTAAATCTATGTTTACTCGTGCTACAATGCATATTATCAATTATGTGTCCGCACAAGCCTAGCGTGAATTTTCCTTTGAAATCCACGAGATTGTCAAAACGATGAGATCTCATGCACCAGTCACGCATTGAAGGCTCATGAAAGCTCCTCACCAACAAAAAATTGAACTTGTCTCTTCATATAATGGGGGATCATTGAATAGCCCCCTTTGTGTACCTTCGAGCTAGCTGATGAGGTGATGGGGTTCACATTTGGATGTAGATATTTCTTGGCCACCTCTTGGCCTATAAAAGGAAGCCATGGGCATGCATCTAAGAAGGGGAGATTTGAGTAAGGTTCTATTGTTGGAATTGTGTTGATACTTTCTCATAGCTCACTACTTCCTCCACCTATTGGCATTCCCCAAACTCCCTTACCTCCTTCCTCCGAGGGGTAAGTGTTTCCTCTCATTGTTCATCAAGTTGTTTAACATTTAGTGTGGACAAAAAGGACCTCCGTAAGGGATATTTTTGGCTTCACTTGAAGCCCTCATCTCCCAAGTGGCACTACATGTAACAAGCTAAACCATTAGGCAATCTAAAGTGGTTTAGCATCTTCTTGTTCTTGTGGTTTGCGTATCTTCGTCCTTTTGTTTTTATTTCATGTTATTTGTTTCTATTTTGTTTTATTATTAACAAGAACCTGTAGGATCACTTTGGAGTCATTACATTTGCTTTAGTAACACAATATTGGGCCTTGTTGACAACCTCAAAGACTTCTCCCCTCCAAGTGAGAAGGGTTGCACACCTTTGTGCAAATTTTTCGAGAACATTATTTATGGCAACTCCACTTCATATTTATTTATTTGTCATTAACTAGGTTGTTATTTGCTAAATAGATAATTATGGGTGATTGTCCTTTGCAGGAGATCAAGTCCATACCCTTGTTTCCCGAGAATCAACCTCCTATGGGTTGTAACTGCTATTTAAATAGTCGTGTAGATCTCGATGCCTCTTGCACACTTCTCGTGCACATTTTCCTTCGATGGTCATGCTACTTGCGCAATTTATCAGACCCTTAACTGCTCACTAATGAATCAAGATTAAATAACTTTTCTCGTGATCTCCACAAGTGTAAAACAAATTGTTGGGTGGTCTCTTTTCTCGTGATTTGCAAGGATTCCAAGGCATAAGACAAAATAAGGAAGAGAAAGGGTTCAAATCCAACACACAATCTTGCAATGGTTATTTAGATTAGTATGCAACATAGCTATGGCATTTTTAAGATGATCTAAGGCAATCCTCTATCTGTGGGTAACAATCATGATGAGAGTGTTGAACTTTGAAAGACTCAGGGATGCATTTTCCATTTACTTATACTACGGAGTTTATGGCAACAAACATGGGAATGGACAAGGTTCTCTTACTTTAATTAATCAAATCACTAGGGAAAATTGTAACTGATGGAAACAACCTCACTTGTATTCCTGGATGAAGGAACCCAATTAGTGACACAACTAAAACATGATGTAGCTAGATTGAGCAAGCAGACTTATTGTTGATTGGTCATTCTTTCCAGCATGATTAAGGAGATTGCATCCCATGACAATGACATATATAAGGGGGATAATGGTAAGTTCATCTAGCAACATCAAATTACTTCTAGTCCAAGCCCAAAGAACTCCCTAATCGTTGCTCATCTAAGTATATAAAGAATCCCATTCATCACATTTGGCAGAAATTCTTGGAGCTGAGGGGATTACATGAATTGAATAAAGGATCATCAACCACCTTCAATGATTTTATGCCACAAGAATAAATCTAACGTTGATAGTGGTAACTATAGTGACATTTGTGGAGTTGCCATGGACTTGCAATGACGTGGAGCCTATTGCAAGCTATCATCATAGATGCATGCACCAGTTTGTAAGAGTTATGGTAATGGAAACAAGGGTTTCATGCATATATGTCGACATTGAAGCCACCAGACCCAAGAATTTTCCTTCCTAGTGCATTGAAATAATTTTGTCTCAAGGAGATGATCGCATTGTTTAGCAGATTGCAAAATTTATTACAACAAATAAGAGATTGAATTCTACCAAGAAGGGTCATGAAGATCTCACTTATATCATCGAGGATGTAGCCCATATATATTATCATTTGACCATCATTATTTCAAGGAGTTGTTAGGGGGTTTATTAAAGGTTAGTTACAGTTAAGAATAATAATATTTTTTAATTATAAAGTGAGAAGAGGCTACAACCTATACAAAGGGTTAGCCCTCTCACTCATTTTGTATGCTTAGTTTATGCGAGCACTTCTCTTTTTTGAAGCAATTGAAGTACAAGGGTTTCTTCACCTTTTGGAAGTGGTTTATGGTTCTTACCCTTTAATGTTGCTAATGATGTGTTGGATTAACTATATTTGGTAAATGTGATTTTGTTATCTAATTGTAGAAAAGCAAATAACATAACTTAAAATGAAAATGTTTTCAACCAAGCAACTTCACACACTAATTACCATGGAGAAACCCACTTCTAGAATACTCCGGTGATGAAATGACTTCATTATTGTTTCTTTAAACAAAAGGGAATTTACAATTACAATGTTTTCATCCCAGTAGCCAAATGGTTTATGTTCTTTTGGATTAACAATGTTTTTTGAAACAAAAAAATATTATTAATGCCTTTATGGGTTCAATGATGACTTGCTCCTATTCATGGGATCAATAGGCCTAACTTTTCAAGCTATTGAGAAATTGATTGAGTTTCGAGCAAATGAGTCAAGATGGACATCCCACTGGGGAAAATACAAATCCTTAATCAAAAGACTAAATAGAAGCCTGTGTTGGCATTCCACCACCTAATAAAACAATTCAAATATATAATTTGCTATCATCGAGAAAGCTTTTTTGTAAGACACTCCTATGCATTAAAAACAAGCTCATCTTCAATTATAATAGGATTCGTATATTTTAATGACGAATTAACAAGGAAAAGGGATGAGACCCTTCATAAAAGGGAAGAATCTAGTAGAGAAAAAACAAATATTGCCCAACATATGCAGAAAGGAACAATGCCCTCGTTGGTGTCTCCTTGTTTGGTTTTTGCATTATATTTACTCCATAAATGTAAAAATAAAATTATAGGTAGTGATAATGGCGATTGTATAATATAGCCTACCTTCTATTCCTACAATTTTATTGTGGATTTGATATGTTTTTCAAACATTTATATGGTGCTCTATAATGACACTTTTTTTCTAAAGAGCTATTTTAGTGACTAATTTTTCAAATAAGGAACGAAAATACTTCCATGCCTTTAGTAACATTGTTTATGAATTAATTATCGCTTATGAATTTGATACCATTGATGTGATTTTTCCTTCTTGATTCATGTTAATAAAGAAAAGTCCTAGAGTAAAATATCCAATTTTAGAACACCATTGTGGTTGAAAGGTGAGAAAATAATGGGATTCTAGAAGGAAAAGTGTCGCTCAATTGTATTTTTCATTATAGAGTTGTACTTTGTCTTTTACTTGCATAATAGTTATTCTTGTCTTTTACTTGAACAATAATTATTCTTGCCTATTACTTGCACAATAGTTTTTCTTGGTTATACAACTATATGCCACTAGTTTTTAGGGCCAAAATGCCCCTTTGTTCTAAGAGCCATGAAACAGAGGGGTGATATCCTCTTTACTAACATGTTGTGAATACTCCACCATGCAACCAATAAGGAAGAAGTAGATTTGACTCACTGTGATTCCTTAAATAGAAATTTGTGATGGGTTTGGGTTGTTGAGGGCGCACTTGAGAAGTCAAAAGTGATCGTGGGCCTAATTAGAAGTTTACACCTCAAAATAGTTCCATGAAGTGAGTAAATACTCCAAATAAGCACCCCAAATGGCTGAAGAGTCAAATTGATGGCCAAAGGATAAAGGAATGGAGGAATGGGAGAAAGAGTTTCCAACCCTAAAACGAGAAATCCTAAGAAAGTAAATATAATCTAAGGAAAAGGGACATAAAGAAGATAACCTATCATAGAAAAGGCATGCATAGAAGTATATGTCATCATTGGGTGGTCTCATATTAACATGGGACTATGGAGGATCACATCATAACATCTCTACTAGGTAGGTATATATAATTGCTTAAGTAAGAAATTAATATGTTACATATTGCTCTCCTTGAAGGAGCTTTTCTCCATAAGATGAGGATATTAGAAAGTTACAAGGAAGGAGAGAAGCATGCAAAAAAAAAGACAAAACAAAAATTAGAGTAGCAATAATAGCAAAGCAATGCATGGGGTTTTCCTACTAGTGTGTGTTGCATGAGATAATGCATATACATGATGAAGGGGCATATTTCATTGTTTATGTTCACTTCTCAATTTTTGTTGGAGAATCAATGCCTCAATAATTAGTTCAAAGAGTGAAGCTACAACATCACAGTAACACATAGATTGTGATGTCAAGAACATGTAAGATAAATATGAAATAAAGACATAGGAACATGAAATGCATGGTGAAAAGGAATGTTGAGATATAGAACAAGCAATAATAACTACTATGCAAAGAGAAGTCAAAGTGCAACTCAATGGAAGGAAAAGTATGTCAAATAAGATAGAATAAAGTTCCAAAAGGTACTTATCCTGTTAAAATGTCATTATACTTGAGAATTTCCATGTTGGTTTGATATGTTTGCAAGATAACATGAATTTTAGTTTGATATCATGTTTAGTACAGATAAATGCATGCATCATTTTATGCTTTGTTTATCCTATCCTTAGTTCTTAAGTACCAAGATCTTGTTAATATTTTTAATGACTAAAAGGTAAAAATTTTAATTTCAAAGCCATCCATGTTTTTACGAGTATTTTTTGTGGAGGCTACTTTGCAAGGATAGAAAATTCCAATTTTGTTATTTAATTTAAAGTGCGAGATAATGTGCCTGGTGTGAGGTTTGAAAGGTGACTATTTTTTCATAATCAACATATTTGGAAACTTGGCTTGTCCTTTAAAAAATCCTTCCTTAAGATGATGGATATCGCAGTGAAAATGAAAATGTGGCGGGCAACTTAATATTCCATCTACCTCACCAATGAACCAAGGCTCATTTGACTTCCAAGGAATAAGTAATAACATGTAGTTGATAGTATTTTCTTTGAAATTATAAAACATAGAATGTAAACTATTGATTTTGATAAACAAGAAGATCCATTTTATATTATATCAATGGGAAATTTACATAAAATTACAAAATTGTGGGATCTTTTTAGTTTGGTGGGAGGATCCCAAAAAATTAGAGTATTGATACAAGACAAGCCTAGAAGATTACTAGGCATGGGTCAACTCTGAAAATTATTTGCATAGGTCAACCCTCGTATTTAGAGCAAAACTTCTCCCTTTTAGACAAAGGTCAGCCCCTCGCACCACATTGGAAATGCCAAACCAATCAAATCCTTAATGTTGGTCTTAGAGATGATGAATACAAGCAGCAAGGGCTGTATTTTGTCAATGAAATTGAGTGTTGGCGCTAAGGTATTTTGATTAAGTTTTGAATTAGTTTTGTTGTGAATGGGGGAATTGTGACGAAGTGGTGAAAGGGAGAGCAATCCACAAAATCAAGAAGGATCTCGACGCAGTTGCGAGAAAGAAGGAAAGAAGAGCGGTTGATCACATCAATCGAGGAAGTGGGTGGAGATAGTTAGGATTTTATGTCCACCTTATGGTCTGCAGGGGTATCTAATCGACTATATAGATGTAATGGGATGGGTAGAATAAGGCTGATAATATTTTGATGAAACGATGTTGTATTATTGTTTATAATGATCTCGTTGACGAGGAGTTATTTTGTAACCGAGAGAGTTCGATCTGCAAGTTGTATGCACATATCGAGACTATACTAAGAGATATAGAGATGGATATGCAGGTTGAGTGCGCATATCCAAATTGAAATGCTTGATGTAATAATATCTATGAATACCAAGCATTGCCATGTTTTTTCCCATTTGGGTTTCCACCTTAAATATATGGTGTATTATGAATGTGTGTCTATGTGATTGATATATATGCTTGCACAATAACGATGAATGACAATGATAATAATTTGTGTTTGATCTAAGTATAGTATTATTGTGCACTTGCTATATGCATTATGTCATATATATGGTTTAACTAATGTATGTCAAGGTCTTGTTAATGGGTTTAATGGTAGAACAAAGTTCCATCCCATTTTCTAATACAAAAACGTGGTTAATGGGTTTAATGGTAGAGCAAAGTTCCATCCCCTTTTCTAATGTAGAAAGGTACATTGAGTGAGACTTCACTTACTTGCAGGTGATGCCAAAAGGGCCAGTATATTGGGATTTGTTGGTTGTTGTTAGTGAGCCTGGACTTGTATATAGTCAAGCCAATAAATGGTTATGTTGTCGAGACCGGGATTTGCAATAGGAGGGGATGTGGATGTGGCATCCAACTAAGCAAGAGATTCTACATTGGAGAGAGAAGAAATAGTAAGATTTTGTCGAAGAGAAAAATAGAAACCTACGGATTAGCTCCAAAAGAATGGTTAGAAAGGTATGTTTTCACAGATCTGCATGAACTTTCTTTAGTGAGTTTCCTATTATGTTAGTATAATGGTTTTCGAGGTTAGCTTAGCAAAATAGGTGCTTTTAGGGTGGCAAGCCAATGGTTCGGACTCTTGAGTTGATTCAAACCATTAAAGGTATCAATAATAATATTTATCGTGTTATTTATTATTGGATTGATAGTATATTTGCAAGTTACATTACTAAATTTGTTGTATAAACATTAAAGTCTTACAACGCGACTGAAAGAGAGTTTTCAAAGGATCGCGAGGTAGATATTTGAAATCTATGTACTCGTGGATTAAGATGTTACTATGTGAAAAAGGTGTTATGAGAATGGAAGACAAAGAGTAAGCAACTTCACACATTGGGAACTGGGTGTTGACCAAGAGAAGGTCTAAGAGTATGTTGAAGAAGAGTGAGTTGGAATTCTAAAAAGAGGATAGATGATGAGTGTGGACTAATGCGAAGTGGAAGGAGATTTCGACATTGCAAGAGGAGGAAGATTGCAACAGTGAAAAAGAAGGTTTGCAGTGTGACCGGAGGATGTTACTACAAAGTAGTAGCACAACTTAGGGAAGAATCATACAATACAAAATAAGAAGAGGAATACTATCAACTCAGACCAGACGAAGATCAAGTTTATTCATCTCAAACTAGACAGTGCGACACATCCATGACCTCATGTGCATCCCCTGAAACTAAGGTAAGAACTAATAAGCTATCGCATTTTGTGGAAGCAGGTAATAATAGTATAAATAGTCAGAATACTGGGCGAGCTAGTCAAAATAGTGCAAGAGTTAGTCCTATAGTGTAGAGTCATCCAATACCTTTGAGAAAGAAAATGGCAGGAGATGATATGAAACTGCCCATTTTTCATGGGAATGGGTTGAAAAATCCAGAGTAGCACTGCTTTCTTTGTGAAGTTGTGTGGAATGTTAAACAAGTTCAAGATGATGATATAAAAAGAGTGCAGTTTAGCACAACCTTCTAGGATCATGCATTGAACTGGTTTATGAAATTTTATGTGGTACCAGTAGGATCACAACCTTATAGGATCGTGCATTGAACCAGTTTATGAATTACATTGATAGATGAGTTAGAAAATCCTAAGTCTAAGTCACAATGTATCATTGAGCTAAAAGAGATTAAGTAATCACTAACTGAATGAGCATGGGACTTTGATCAACGGTCTACAACTTTGATGGATTGGGCAACTTTTCAGATTCATGATGCACAACATAAAGAGTGGTTTATAGTTGCATTGTTACCACATATAAGGTCACTATTGATGCAACATAAGGTTATGTTGTAGTCTGAGGCTCTTGAAATTTCTTTGAAGCTAGAGGCATCCCTAATAGGAGAGACTAGTATAGGGATCGGTTAGATTCATACACAATTAGGAAATTTGTCCCTTTAGATCCAAGATATTAAGAAAGGAAAAGAGAAAAGAGAGGAAGTGTGGTGTATCAAGTGCAAAGGAGAAGGTCATCATAAGGATCAATGTCCATACTTTCAAGAGTATATAGCTAGAGGGGCTCCTAATCCTTTAAATCATGGACATGGACCTTGGTGTGAGATATGCAGGACCAAAGGGCATCAACCAGAGGAATGTTACTTATTGCAAAAGTATATAAATACTCCTAAAATATTTTTTTGTAACTTTTGTAAGTCTGTAGGCCATGATGAATCAAATTTTTGTGCATATGACATTATGTTGGAACTTACATTTGATGCCTGCAAAATGAAAGGAGAAGAACAAGCTTAAGAGAATAATGCATAGTATAATGCCTAGAGAGGAGGATACAATTAGGGAAGAGGTGTATTAGGAAGAGGGAGAGGAAAAATAATTTGTTATAACCGTCAACAACCATGACACTTGGCAAGAGATGATCAGAACCCCTATTTGACATGCACATATTGTAAGGAAATGGATATTGTTACAGAAGACTGCTCATAGTTGGTAGCAAAATGGCAAGCTAAGGGAAATTAGAATCAGAACTAGAATGTTCAAAATATGTCCGTGGAGTAGAGAGAAGATCAACCTATTGTAGCAACAATTACACATGGGAGAGTTGTGTTAGGGGGTGATATGAAAACACAAGGAAAACATCGTCAACCTTGGGCTAGGAAATTAGCGGGATGTTTACCAATGTTCAATCCTCAAAAGGAAAATGAGATTTATGTTGAAGCCATAATATATTTTACTACAACAAATCAAAGAGGATAAACATCTATGACTTGTCTAGTGTATGTTACACCTCTAGTATACGATATTCCTCCAATATATGATCATTTAATTCCAAAGAGACCACCAAGAAAGGTAAGTGCTTTGAAGAGTTCCTTGCAAAGTTTTTTAGACATGTTAAAATATGAAAATGCATTAAAAGAACTTTAAAAATTTGATTAATCAATACAACCAAGAAATTGTAGAACCTGTCGAAGAAAGAACTGTAAACCACTTGCAAGAAAGAATATAAGAGGTAGGGAATTATGTCTTAGTTCTCAAATTTGGGATTACGACATGGATTTTATTATTTTGGATTTGGGATCATATGTAAATGTACTTACCAAGAAAACATGGGAAAAGATGGGAAATCCTAAGCTTGTATGGTCACCAATATAATTGATGTTGGTAAATCAACAAAAAGTGGTCATGTTTTGTAGGTTAGTAGGGGTACCTGTCAATGTGGAAGGATTGTGAAGCTTTAAAGATTTTGAAGTTATTAAAATAGTAGACGATACTAACTCGTATCCAACACTACTTGGAATAGATTGGGGATTGGATAATCAGGCTATCATTAACTTGAAAAAGAGATTGATGACAATTGGAGGGGAAAAGATCATATTTATTGCACACGTAGATCCTCTAGATGGTCGGAGATATGTTGAGCCTATTAAAGAAGAAAATGATGCCCAAGAACTGAAAAATATTTATAAAATGGCTTCAAGAGTGGATGAATATATCAACCCTACAAGAGATGGTAATCTTAGTTGGCGTAGTATCAACTCATGTGCATCATATTCAAATGAAGGACTTGAGAATTGGCAAAATGTGCTCCATGAAGTATCTATGAGAAGATGTGCTTGCATCACTAAATCATTGTTCCAGATTGGGAAAGAGGGATGTAATCCACCCGTGTATGATGATTTAATGAATTTAGAATCTTTTATTTATGAGTTTGAATTGCAAGTTCCAGAGAAACAATGAGTACTAGCTTTAGATGTAGCCCTGAAGGCTACCTGAGCAAGATGGTGGACCGTTCATAAGAATAACATATAAGGTTGGTCGTAGTGTAAAAGGTTGTTAGAAATCATATTTGGTGAAGGAATTGAGTATGTTAGGGTGAAGTATAATGGTTTGTCTAGTCCTATGAAACATGTAATGAATTGTACTACAACATGGAAATTAACAATAAAGAAATTAACTCAATATGTTGAAAAAATTGTGAAGTGTTTTTTTTACTCAATATGCTAAAAAACATAAAGAATTGACAAAATCAACCAAATAGTTATTGCTTTTCTTTTAATATAAATAACACAATTCTTGGCATGCTTTGAAATCAAACAAACCGAAGGGATCAGTTTGAGCTATGAAGGCAATGCAAATATTTATCTTTTTAGATTTCTATAATTAAATCTATTAACAAATGCAATTTGTAAGAAAAAATTATAAACACTACAACAAAGATTCCTAAAAGAGAAAAATGCCTTTAGATTTTTCAACTATTTTCAACCAAAATGTAATGACCAACATCTAAGCAATCCCAAGTTTCCAAAGTCAGAATCAAGATTCCAAGCTTTGAATAAATTCCAAGATTGGAAGGGTATATTTAAAGCTTGTAACTTATTTTCCTTAATACAAGACACGCTCATAGGTTGCTAGACGGTAACCAATGTGTTACTTGTAGGTTTTTATATGGAAACTCAAGTGCTACTTATGGGTTTCTCTAGGTCAACTCATGTGTTCTCAATTTTTTCTCGAATAAAAGTAGCAAAGGCTTTCTATTATATCCCGATATAGTTATGTGTAGTAAACTCAACAAGTCAAAAAGTGAAATAAACTCTCAAGAAGTCTTAACTTCTCTTAACACTACACCATACGAAGGAAAATGCCAAAGACTATAGCTATACCAAGCTAAAAAGCAAGAGAAACTATAAGGAGGAACTATCGTAGTAGGAAAAATTCCTAAAATTATCCTTGGTGGAGTTTTCATTTCTATTTTAGGGAAATGTCCCCAGTGAGTAGGGTTAGACTCACCTCAAAGAAAACTCTCTTCTTTTCTAGAATATACAAGTTGTATTATCCAATATGAAATAGACAATGGAAGAAAATACATGGAATTAGACTATGAAATCTTTTGACTCTTTTGAGTAATCCAAATAACAATCTTTTGGCACAACATCCTTCTTTGAATATGTACACTAGTCAAACAATCTTCATCAAACTTGATCAAGCATATAAATAGGTAACGTAAAATTATAACGAATAGATTGTAACTTATATTAGTTAGATCAGTTCAATCTACAATCCATTAAATTGAATTCACAAAACGAATTTAGGGTGGGTGCATGTGCATTGTTGACACCTTCATCACCCAAGTATGGGTCCCTCTAGCTTGAACTACTTATCAACTTCAATTCCATCTATAATTCTTAGTTTTTATATGGAGAGGATACCCAGTGAGGGTTTAGGCCCAAATTAAAAATAGAGAATGCAATAATGGATTTTTGATGGTAAGGAAACTATAAAAACCATAAGCAAGTAATCCACTAGACAATTCTCTAACATGAATGTGCTTCCACCAGTCATCACCCATAATCCCAACATACGACTCTTATTTATACCGCGAGGAAGTGATTAGGTTGTTGGGGTTCAATATATTATAAAATATCCATGATCCCCACCTTGGACTTAGGATGTTTTGTGATTGTTACATTTTGGGCCATTTTAGAGGTGCTTGTGGGTTGCATGGAAGGAAACTTGTGAGAAACTTGTAGGTTCCCAAGATAAAACTTGCTAGTATCGAAAAATATAATAAAATATTATATAAATGTAGTATAATGTCATAGAGGAATGACCAAATAAAGTATAGATGGTAAAGGCTGATCAATATAGATGTCTTCTAATGTATGAGGTCAAAAGGAGAGTTTATGGTCGAAATACATTATAAAAGCATATAGTAGTATGCAAAGTGAAACCTAGGGGCGACCAGGGGGGAGGGGTTCTCATTACCCCAGAAGGAAATTAGGAAATGACTTACTCTTGGGGCCTTGGTCGTGAATCACATAACGTTGCTGAAGCATTCGCCCTTTGGCAAGGCCTTCATCAAGCCAGAAATTAAGGTATCAATGAAATCACGATAGTTGGAGACTCAAGGCTTATCATCCAAACTCTCTCGATCAACACCCTCCCCTCTCAATTGAAGATCCAACATTTGATCAGGAAAATTCAAAGTCTAGCCATCTCTTTCCAAAAATTTGATTATTTCCATGTCTTAAGGAAGCTCAACTCCAAACCAAATGAGGTTGCGAATTTCACTTCTAGTCTCGACAAAGGATCTCTAGTAATAAATGACACAAGCTCCTTTTGCCAAATTCCTTAACTCCTTGACTTGTGGTCTTATGGGCCAACGCCAATCTCTCACCACATGGAGCCTAGCTTTAATCCCCTCTCCTCGTGGCATAATCTGAAACCAGATGTTGGCGCGTGGGATCATGCATGCAACATGTCCTAAGGTTAAATGTGGATTTAGGATCCAGTTTTCGGTCCCATCCGTTATGCGTAAACAAGACTTTGTCTCCTCCATGTCCCATCCTCTACGTGCAATGCCTGTGACACTTCGTCCTACAACTTTGCATGAAATGATTTCGAAGGTTGGATGCATTATCAAGCAAGGTGGCACAACATGTATCCCTCAACGTTGGTTTGTTTGCAATCTCAAAGGAATTATAAAGATCATTGGTATTCAGGTTATCCTCGTCTCCGTGGAAACGTCCTCTGAATCCACTGCGTCCTCAGCTCTGGTTCAAACTATTGAGGATAACATTTGGAACATTAAGAAGAAGGTGAAAAAGATGAATCGGTTGCTACATAGATTGGACTTTGAAGGTGGGCATTGATTGGAGATAGTTGATCAGGATATTGCCCAGTTGCGAAAGGAATTTGAACATTCAATCAACTAGACTGAACAGGCTTTGACGGGGCTCCTCACAGATTTGGAAATCAAGTTTGAGAAGCTGGAACTCAAGGTAGCGAAGCTGGAGGCATCAACAGTTTCATGTTCCTCTCCCCGCCATGGCGAAAATGCAAATTGAGCCAAGAATTTTCTGAATTTTGTTTTTGGTCTATCTAAGCATAGCTATACATAGTTTATCTAGCGGATAATATTTTCTTACTTTAGAACTCTAAATGTAACAATCTAAACCTATATGGATTAAAGTTTTTGGTTTTCTGATTGCCGCTCCATTAGGGCATCTGCACTCTGTGGTTCTTGATCAGTGGTTACATCACTGTTTTATTTATAAATATAACTGTTCTTGTCTATAAGAAAAATGCAAAGTGAAACCTAGGTGAAGTCTAAAAAAACAAGTGTATGAAAGGTACCTATATAGAAAAAACAAAAGATCATATGATTGTCTTACTCGAGGCGGGAACACCCATGCTCAGGTGGAAAACAAGCATGGACACCAAATCAACTACACTACAGAACTTTGAAACATATAAAATGCAATATATAGCCATGAAATAATACATAATGGTTCATGATAAAAATGGGATCATATCCTTGAGGAAATATATAGTGGATCTACATTTCAATGTACATCATGAGAACAATTGTAATCGTGAAGGATACAAGACTGGTCCTCTAATACTACCAATACAATATATATAAGTGATACTATATAAGAAACCTATGGAGTAGAGTGAAAAGTAAAATTTGACACAATTATATTGAAAAGGGAGATCCATAGATGTGCTTTCTTAAGATTCATCATTCGTTAAGGAATGTTATATACTTATCGTTGATTCAGGTAAATTGATTAATACCATAATCCCTTATCGTGTGAATGAGAGATATTTCCACTACTTTTGAAGTGCACTTCCTAGCAAACTCAGATGTGACTTTAAGCAAGCTATAATGATGATTGATTTTGTTTCCTTGTGACTAAATTGGGATATTGGGTTATCATTCTTAACCCACATAAATTATTATATATAAGGCATATATCGTTGTTTATGAATTTCATGCAACATCAAAGATGAATCAAATCGATAGGGAAGCAAGTTGTTGTCGGTTCAAGTTCATTGTCCTACCATCTAGTGAGCTAAGATGTTGATCTTAAAGAAACTTGAGTAGGTTCACACTCTCTAAGATTGATTGGCATGGATTATTGGAAATAAAATTCCCACCCTATATAAATAGCCCATCCTTTCACATGTGAAACAATAACACCATACACATCCTTCTCCTTAGAGATATCCTTTTATACTTCTTTATTTTTATTTTTTATAACGTTGCAAATTCTATTAGTCTAAGAGAACAAAAATTACGAAAAGTACCCTGGCCAGAGGAGTTCTCAGGTGGTGGAACCACCACTCGATCCTATAAAAAATGGAGGGTCGTTTGCGAAAACTATTACAGAGATTGCTCAAAAATTTGAGTAACCCAAAGTACCTGATAAGGATCATAATTACATAGTCTTTTCTTCCATATAAACATAGATGGAACCAAAATAAACACCAATAGCAAAAAAACATGATATAATAGTCTGACTCCGGAGAGGCACACGACTCTGATGATGACCTAAGCATGGATCAAGAGGGGGGATTTCCTTCAAAGATTGGGCAGCCCCATCCTTCTCCCTTTGAGTTGTTGGTGGTGTTAGCATTGGTCGCTAGCGCTGACTAAGGTGGCTCGTTGCTCGGGCCTTTGTCTTCCCTCACCTGTTTGAACAATGGTTCGATGGTGGTCGAGATAGGGAACATGAGTGCCTAAGCCAACCTTGGCGCCTGTACCAAGACGGAATCCCATGACCTGCCAGCTATTGTGCTTCCACTTCCACCATCCATGTGACCCACCTACCCAGCAATGCCAGCCATGCATTTCCATGCAAAGGTGTCATCTAGACTGGTGAGATTCCCATCCATTTATGTCATCTTTGCCTTCACGACAAGGACTGTATCATGTGTTGCACTCTAATTGCTGAGCATGTCCTCCATTAGATTTCCTAACATGTTTTTAACTAACCAGTAGTGGTTAATCCTGCTGTCGCCTGCCTGATGGCGAGACGTTGGTTCTGCACCCTGGCTTCCCAATCATCGATGAGGATACGAACCGATAGTGGTATTTTTGCTCCATAACTCTCCTCCATCTGCATAATGAGCCCCCTTTGGGATTTCCCTCTTCTGGTGCTCACACGCCGAGGCATACCACGTTGCCTGGACATGGTGTTGAGATGAATGCTCGGGTGCTGCAGGAAGGGCTGAATTCACGATGTAGAAAGAAGCGATGGATAAAACTGATGGGCATTCCCTATGCTGCGAACACCTGCAAGAATGAGGTTACCCTCAAAGCCAACGAACCAGTGGAGAATTCTAATGTGCACCAGAATTACGAACCAGCACCGGACCTTAGGCAACATAAAGCAACCTTCAAGCGGAAACCAGACCATAAGCTATGAAGAGCAACCTACAAACTGAAACAGATAATCAAACAGACCCCCAGGGATAATGTCGAGATTTTCCATGGCATTCCTCTTCATGTCACCACCCTGACCATGCAATAACTATGTACATGTAGACATTAAACACTCCTAATCTGGCATGAATGCAAAGGAGGATTACAGTCGAGCGCCAGTTGAGGACGAGAGCCGTGAAGAGACAACCTTCCTCGTCTGCATGAAGGAACTTAAGCTCGTTGTAGGGGAGCTGGAGCCTGTGGTCGTCCTGCCAACATGCGTGGTGCCTGGCATCGGGCTCGTGGACCGAGGTGCCCCGCACCGTCGGTCTGACTCGCTGGCACCCACATCTGGGGGAGATGTCCTTTTATACTTGTTATACACACATAATCCTTTTTTCTATGAACCTCATGATTCCAGTCATAAAATCCACCATGAAACTAAGCCATCATAGGCCCTTATTTTCTATTACCCTAAGATTATATTCCTACTATCATGAATTGGGTATGAGAGAGAGAGCCCTTTTGTTCATTTTTATAGGAGGAAAGGCCATCCATCCAATGCATGTAGATGGGTGATTCTTCTTTGTAGATCCAAATCCATTGTATGTACAAATATTCATCATGTGAATAAATGATATCAAGTCATACATGGGAGAAATTGTTTGATTACGGATTATAGATGTATATTTTCCATACATAAGGAAACTCTTTTATGATGATAATAGTCATGAAGGTACTTATTAAATTCATGTTAATATATGTATTGGCATTGAACACTTGTAGAATTAATCGAGTATGGGTCATTGAGGTATACCCACTATCGAATGTGAGGGAACTTATCACTATTGGATATAATCCCCAAGGTACTATAAAGGTCTCTAAATCTCATTCCCATATCAATTGAGTTGGTGCTGATAGGAAGAGATCCGTTGGAATGATAACATTAAAGCATCTCTCTTCGACCAACATAAGGAAGTATCATGTATATGATATAATTTGAAGGTCTTCGGCTATAATTAGAAAAAACACACCACCAAGTACATATTCCAAACACAACAAATGTAATTAACACATAATTAATACCCTCAAAGTTGTAACCAATGATGAAGGTAACTATCAAAGGCAAGGCATTATATCAATAAAGAAATTAGAATTCATGGCACAACATGAATCTCACCATGTGAATATAAATATTGTCATTAAACACACAGGAAACTACTCAATCCATGGCTCTAGATGAAATTCAAATGACGAGGACAAGGAAAACTACCAATACAGATAGTTAGTCCTAGGGTGCGATTGAATCTAAGTTTATAGGATAAGGCTTACTAGTGAGAAGGCAATGATGAATTCTTCCACACAAGTGTAAGAAAAAAATTTGTTATGTTGATAAAATATGAGAAACTTGACAATAGGAAAGGACAACATAGGTGCTAAAAAAATATAAAGGATGGATGACACATGTTAAAAACACCCATTGAACATAAGAATGACACAATTGTGATTTGGAAAGCAACTAACATCAATACGTAACAATGATATAAAACATTAATGTAGGAGGGATTGAGGTATTCTCCATAGGGATTGGAACAATAAAGAATTGAAGGAATCAAAACTCAAAATCAAGGCACAAATTCTAAGGCAATAGTAAGACACAAAATAGGTTCCTGTCTTCAAGGGTGACGCATATTGATGTTGCCACTTGCATAGAAATATAGAGATATTGATTCTTTCCATCCTCCCATTTTATAAATATTATATTTTTGTCTTTTTCAAATTAGAAAATTCTTAAAAAGAATAAAAGAATGTCATGATACAATGGATGAGACAACCAACACAGGGCATGCAACTTTGTTCCAAGCACATACAATAAGCCTATGCAAAAAGAGTTTTGTACAGGAAATGGACAATAAAAAACATGTCTCTTCTAGAAGAAGGTTTTAAATGCATAAGTAGTCGATGAAAATGGTGATTGAAGAAGGAAAATACCAACGTAGAAAATAAAATGGAGCATTAGGAAAAAGTGTGCAAGAAAGAACACACATGCACATGAAGAAAAAATGAACCCACTAGGAAATGGTTAGAAAAAGAATGAGATAAAAGCATGCAAGTTTAAACTTAATTTATGGAAGAAGTAATGGGGCTCTTGAACCTACGAGAAAACTCAACATGGGAATCAACATGCAATCAAGCTACTAACTCAAGCAACCAATAATAGGTAGGCTCTACCAAAAAAGCTACCAAAAATGATGGATAAGAATGGTTAAATGTCACAACTTAGAGGGGTTGAACTAAAGGAATTATGATCGTAAAAGAGGGCCAACAATGCAAAATGCAAAGAAAAAACACATACTCCTACATGCTAGTCAAGAATTATTCACATCAAGGTATGGAAAAAAATATGTCAAATAAATGTCACTTCACAACTACCATTAACTTTCAAACTATCATAAACTGAATTAATTAGGATTAAACCAGTTAATAATCCAAAATCTATTAGAAAATATAAGGTACCTCTTGTATTGCAAATTGTGGTCAAATGTGTTTAAATAAGGTAAAAAATGCCATTTTCACCATGTTATTTTGAAAATGACCACATTGTGTGAAAAAAACCAAGAATTTACCATTAAATTCAATAATAGATTCCAAGAGAATCGACTGATGGACTTGGTTTTCATCTGAGATATGTGTTTTAGAATCACCTTCTCTTTCATTTTGTTCCTTTCATTTTCATATTTTTTTTTTCAGCAGCTAGGAAACCCTTTTAAAGTTTAGGTCTATGCATTCGTGAGTTTCCTTCTTACATCTCATAAGAAAAAAACCTTTCTTGCAACGTTCCTTAGGGATACATGTGAGCACACACAAATATCCTAAAAGAAAGTTTTGAGTGCCCATCAAGAAAGAAAAAAATAAGCAAATTGAGAATGCCATTGACTTCTACAAATTTTCTAACCTTGTAGGCATCTTTATAATTATTTTTACATAGTGAGAAAGAGAACATGAGGAGGCATAATATATTGTTGTTAAAGATCAAATAATGCTCGATAACCTATGAGAATATGACTCTTGAAATTATTCAACTATCCATACATGCAAACTTAGACCAAACTATTAGAAATGTTGATTGGGTATTGGGATCCTAATCGAGATGCATTTGAATTAGATGATGAGATTTTGAGGATACATGTGGAGGATATTTACTTATAGATTGGATTATCACAAAGAGGTGAGTTGATGATCTTGGAAGGATGTTGTAGAGTGGGATCCATCAACAATATCACTGGTTCTATTGATATGTAATGTGCTAGTGGTATAAATAAAGTAAGTAATCATGTCCCTCTTAGCTCCATATAGGACATAATACTCAAAACCATCTTATTGAATCTAATATGGATATGAAGGACTACAAATCCATACCTAGACTCCCATGCATTTATGCACTACGGGTGGAGTGTCTTAGGCCTGCAATGTTCAATTGGTCCATGGGTATTCTTAGAAACATGATGACCTAGCCCACATATTACAAACCATGGAGGAAAGAGAACTTTGGGTATGGGGGCATACTTTGTTCATTCTTCCTAGAGAGACTCGTGGCAATGAACCCTCCACTAATGAAACCAAAATATCTTGAGATGACCAAATGGATAGATTTGATGTATAGGTTGGGGGGAGGGAAAGTTGTCATTTCCTTCTTAGTTGAGTTTTTTGATTAGTTGTCTAAGTAGTTAGTGTGCATTTATGATAAACGATATTCTAGGAATGACTTTCAATAGGATCCCACGCTTATTATACCCCTTGATGCCTAATGGGGTACCATTGTTGATGAGAAACCAAATTTTAACATTTTGAAGTATATTTTAATATTTGTGTATTTTAAATTATTTAATTTTTATATTTTAGAGGTATGTGTGTGTGTGTGTGTGTGTGTGTGTGTGTGTGTGTGTGTGTGTGTGTGTATTTGTATATGTATGTGTATGTGTATGTATATACATACACATACACATACATACACATACATACATACATACATACATACATACATACATACATACATACATACATACATACATACATATATATATATATATATATATACACACACACACACACACATACATACATATACATATGCATATACATATACATATATACATATATACATATACATATACATATATATAGCTTTGATAGACAAGTACACAAAAGCCACAGGGATGGTGGTAAATATCGACAAATCCAATCTCATCCACAATGAGATCCCTGAAGAAATGATCCAGAGGTCAAGAGAGCTAATACAATACCAAATAACTCCAGTGGAAGAAGGGTTCAAATATCTAGGATTCACCTTGAAACCAAACTGCTACTCCTTTCAAGACTGGGCCTGGCTTGTCAAAAAGATTGAAAGCAGGATTAACATTTGGGCAAATCGATTCTTATCTAGGGGAGGAAGACTAGTCCTTCTGAAAGCAGTTCTTCATAGTATTCTAGTATATTGGGCATCTATCGCATACATTCCAAAGGGTATTTTAACAAAAATTAGAAAGATGTGCTTCTCATTTCTATGGACAACCAACAAGAAATCAGAAGGCATCCCACTAGCAAAGTGGAAGATGTTAGCACGGCCAAAAGAGATAGGGGGATGGGGCATAAAAAATTTAGAACATTTCAGCAAAGCCTTAGTTGCTAAGACAATGTGGAGATGCATTCAAACCCAGAATCCCTTTGGGGCAAGGTAATTCTATCAAAATATTGCCCTGGAACTAGTATTACAGAATGAATGAGAAGTCCTGAAAAAACTTATAAAAATGGCTCAATAGGGTGGAAGGCAATGACATTGGCTTACCCTCTAATCGGACAATGGACATCATGGAAAATTGGAAATGGAAGCCAAGTCCAAGTGGGTGAAGGTCCGTGGTCTGGGGGTGGGGAAAACTTTAGGCTCTCCCCTCATTTAGTCCAACATATTAGATCACGTTGAATTCTTTCTATAGCATATGCATGTTGTAACCTAGACGCAAGAGGGCGAAGGTAGTGGAAAAATTCCCTTGACCTTGGACTAATAGATGAAGTAGCAGAAGAATGGAATAAATACATAAATTTGTTAGTTACCAATTTTATCCATCTGGGGACAAAACCAGATAAAGTGGTATGGACGAAGAACCCAAAGACTGGACAATACACAACCAAGCTTGGTTATTAGGCATCTTTTGAAGAGCACTCAGGGGAAGACAAGAAGTGGTGGTGGAAAAGACTTTGGCACATACAGAGTCCCATCAAAACTTTGATCACAACGTGGCTAGCCCTCTCAAACAAATTGTTGACATGGGAAATGTTACAAAAAAGAGGATTTGAAGGACCGAGTTTATGTTCTTTATGCAGATCAAATGTTGAAACCACCTCACATTTGTTCAAAGTATATCCATATGCAGGCAGCGTGTGGAAAGGAGTAGTGGGCAAGTTAAATGCAGACAGAGCTCACGAAAGAACAATTGCAACTTTAGAGGAAAGAACCAAATCTTGGTGGCATGATGAAAGGGTAGGTTCTTATGAAGCATTTTCAGTTCTTTATGTTTCCAGTATTTGGGAGGAAAGGAATAGAGCTATTTTCAACAACTCTTGGACCCCTCTTGATATCACTATCTCCCTGTTAATGAGGAAGGTACAGGAGCACAAAAGGGACATGGTCATTACCAAAACAAGAATAATCAGAGAGCCAGAGATAAACAGAGAAACCCCTTGGGCCTACTTCGATGAGGCCAGCCAAGGAGAACCTCCATTGGGAGGGGCTAGAGCCGTCATCCATTTTACAACAAAGAGAAAGATACTGGTAAAATATGCAATGGGCCAGGAAACCAATAGCAGGGCGAAACTGTCAGCATTATGGGCAACCGGATACAAGACATTCATATTTTTGGGGATTCTAAAGTTGTGATAGATTGGGCAAATGGAAGGAATACTATACTTGTACCTTACTTACAACATTTGCTTACAGAAATACAGATTTTGAAAGAATTGTTCAGAAGGATCTCTTTTGTGCACATTTATCGTGAGTTGAATCAAGAAGCGGACTCCCTCTCCAAACAGGCTCTGGCTTACCAACCGGGGCTAATGGAGATTGAAGAAGTAGCAAAAGGAACTTCAAAACTTAGTTTTGAAATGGTATAGGAAGGAAAGAAAATGTAATATGAAGCCCTTTTTTGACTGAAACAATTTGTTTTTGTTAAGGAACAATAACAAAGACTGTTTAGGCAAAATGAAAGATACTGAGATGTAAGACTTATAGGTTATGGATAAGGCTCATCAGTCTTATGACCGTATGAGCGGTATGTCGCGATGTAAGCTCAGCAGAGTAGTTCATGTTTATTCTATGAATAAAATGTTTTTTTCTTTGGAAAAAATATACATACATACATACATACATACATACATACATACATACATACATACATACATACATATACATATATATATATATATATATAATTTAATTGGTATGTAATGGAAATTTTCTGATGATATATATGTAGGTCATATCCAACTAGATGTGTTATGTAGGAATTGACATAGAGTGATATACAAGGAACAAGAGATTATGTATATATTGTTAGAGAAATCTCAGAAGTTCAACAAAACCTTGAGGGCTTGATCACGAGGGTGTCATTGATGCACACAAAGGACATCCTAGACTAGCTCCAAAGGCACATTGTGGGAGTGCCATAGTTGTGGTAGTGACTCTTTTGGAAGGGAAAGTTTCCCTATGTAATCAATAGGGATTCTCCCCATTGTAAAGGCCCAATTAGAATTCACACTGTTTGGAATAGGGATCCGTCTAATTTTTGGCATGACAATAGTTATAAATTAGCAGACAAAACTTTGAAAAATGTAGAATGTAAATGTAGTCAAATTATTAATGGAATATTCAATTCTACTCTAAATTGTCTCTACCCTTATCAGCTAATAGAGTTTAATAGAAAACCAATTGCACTTCTATAGTTATTTTTCAGTAACTAGTTACTGAATTAATAATTTAAAAGAACTAAAAACTAGTCATTAATTAGGAACAATTTATAATTAAACAAATGGTTATAATTCGACACCCATAGGCTATAAACAAACAACCAAGAGATGAACAAAAATGATCTTATGTTGTTAATTAGAGAATGATCTGCATATTAGGAAACATTCTTATTGCAATTCCAGTAATAATATGCAAACAAAAAAATTGTCACACACATTACAACATTAGAATTTCAGTTCATCCCTCCACAACTTGGATCACAATGGATTCTCCTCATTAATTTCTAAATCTCGTTCTCGTTCTACAGAATTAGACATATAATTTTCCTTACAAATAACTACTCCCTTTTACGTCTCTTGGACTTTTGATTTAAAAAATAGAAAACAAAATCTTTGTCCCTTTTTAAAACTAAATTCCTCCCTCAGTCTTGTCTTAAAAATACTAGTTCATTGAAAAAACACTAATGGGAACACCTATAGGAATAAAATGGGTCTTGCACAAGATGTTTTGCAGAGGGGAAGCACCTATATTCCAGTTTGAGATTTAAACCTATAGGAAACAGTTGTTGGATGAAATTGGTGAATCTCATTGCAACCTGGACTTGTACACATAGAAATGATCCCTAAGTGTGAAAGGGGTATGGAAATCAAACTAAAGATACAAGTAGCATGTGATCTCAGAAAGTGGTCGAGATGAGATGTGTGAAAATGTGAGCAGGGTTAAGGTCCTTCCTCCATGATATGGACTTGGGGTTTGCGATTATGGATCACATATGTTTTGGAGTGAATTGTGGGCTCATTGAAATACCTAGATAGAAACAATGCGACAGGGTCAAAATGATTGAGCATGTCCCTTATCCTAGGGTCGATACAATTGATCATGCTTCTTAGGTTGAAGGTGTCAATGGAGTTTAGATACTATCCTGGAGAGGTATTAACATGGCATCAATCAATTGTTGGAAGGGGGTTGTACAATGAGGCGGAGAGCCATAGTGGAACACTAAATTGGTTAGATAGTGATGGGTGATTCCCCTTGTAGGGGGGATTCCCCCAGTAGCGCTAACCCAAACGTGGATGATGATGATGAGTAGGCGGGTTTAATGTCTTTCCCCATGCTATGGACATGGGATTTCTTCATCAGTTTGAAAGGATTGAATAGATAAATTAGAGGGATTTGTATCTGTTGACACGACTACAACATCATTGGATGATGAGGAAGGATCATTATAGGATGAGATATAATAAATGGTAGTTGACTCCTTTAACGAGGATGTTGGGGGGTAAACTTCTTCAATAATTATGACTTGGGACTCTACAAAAAGTTGATGGAAGTCAACTAGTACTAGTTTGTACTTTGATAAATTTGGCTAATGGGGTGAATAATAACCATAAAGGCCAAACAATGCACATGGGTGATTGGTACACAAGGAGTTATTACACGTTTTGGGAGCATCAAAGAGATGAACATCATAGTTTTTTCATTAATATCATCCTTTAACATCTGCAAGTGGCCGTGCAAGATATGAATTCTACACATTGTTGGGTAAAGGATTAAGTCGTTGAACCATATTGGTTGCGCTGAGTTTGAAGGTTGGAATCAACATATAACATGAATATGTGTTTGACCCAGACTCATGATATTGGCTAATGGGTGGCGACAACGGAGGACAAGATGCCATGGGTTGTGTTGTGACTGCCCATTGTGGAGGGAAGGCGTTTTGCAAAATAATTGGTTATCTCAAGTTGGATTGAGGTGGAGGATGATTAGGTTTCCCTTGTGGAGCATTAGCCACCTTATGTTGATTGGGCTCATTCCATAGCTGGCTAGTTTTTTCCATCTAGGGACAATGGTGGGTATAGTGTCTATAAACAATGTAGAAGAACACAAATGATTAGTTCATAGTTGAGGAACTTTTGTTTGCTTAGGAGACTAATTTGAATCCTAATAAGTAGGGTTTTAATTAGCTCCAATGTTTCCAACATGAATTAGGGGTTGACCACTTCCTTCTTGACATTGGTTGTTCCCTTTATTTTTTCTTTTGGGATGCGCTTGTTGGTTATTGGGGGTGGCCTGAGTAGACATGTTCTACAGATCATAAAATTTCTTGTGAGGAAAATGGGGAGGTTCAAGGTGTGGCTACATTGGAGAAACTGGCGTGGGCCAGGAAAAGGGTAATACAGGTTAGTGATTAGAGGAGCCACGTAACAACTAGAAGCACTACGACATGAGTTGCCACTGCACAAGGGGCATGAACATGGGTGCCCATAGGAGTGAACAAATAAGAGGTACTTATCCTAGAATGTGAGGCAAATTTCCAAGTATCATGATTATAATATGAAGTTGTGGGGTAACCGTAATTACAATTGAAGTTTGGGGGGTTACCATACACATAATCACTCAAAGTGGGAGGGTAAAACATGTGTGAATTAGGATTAGATACAACGACACCAATAATTCTATTTTTTGAATGATATGCACCTAGAGGGTCTTTCCAAGAGGATTTACCTCTAAGGGCATCAAGGATGATGGTCTAGACTAAGCATATATAAGGTTGTGCTATCGATCTTGTAGGATGAATTATTCCTCTGTCTATAGGTGATCATAGGCCACATCTTTTCCTATTGTTAGGAGAAGATAGTTCAAGAACCAACGTAGAAATATCATATCATCGAGATTGATCTGGAATAGACTTCAGTGTTGATACCATTCATGGATGTGGTACATGATATGCATGGATGAATTTTGTGGAAAGGACATAATAATTTCTACTTCCTCGTCATAACTAATGGGTAGCTAGAAAAAGGATAGAAAAGTGGATGCTAGGGACATAAAGTTGGAGTGTGTCCCATGAGGTTCCTCTATGTAACACTTGGTTGCAATACTAGTTAGGGTTCTTTGAAATAGAGAGAAGCGAATAGAGTCTTTGATGATGTTGTTTGAGGAGCACCATAAGTGAAATGACATAATGTGCTTTTGAGGATTCTTGCATGTCTTCCCCTCAAACTTAAGGACTTATAAGGGAAGTTTAATCGACATTGGAGTCCATGCAGTGTCATTGTTGGTGTTTAACTCTTCGACCCAGATTCAAAACTTCTTTGCACGACAACAAAGCCCAAGATATCGGCCCGATAGAGCAAGGCTCAGTCGGCAACACCTACGATGCAGATGTAGTCTCACCCGAGATATCTCTTATTGTTGGCATTTCACCCTTCGACCTAGGTTCAGACCTTCTTTGAAAAACAACAAAGCCCAAGATATTGACCCGATAGAGAAAGGATCAGTCGACAACACCTGCGATGCAGATGCATTCTCACCCGAGATATCTCTTATGGGTAACTGTCAGAACCAGGTTTCTACATTTGGGTGGGGATTTCTCCTCTCACAGCACCTTACCAACTCGCTCAACCGAAGCTGGTGGGTGTCTTAATCATATTTATTATGCACATTCAATATATTAATTTATTTATCCATCGATAGAGATTGCAATAGACAATATAATTCCTTATTATCTATTCCAACTAGAAACAATGCGACATATGCATACAAGAACCATTTATAAGCAAATACATAAACACTTATTCACAACATAAATTCACATGACAGAAATACATTCATAAAATACACATTGAAACAATATTTAACGTGGAAACCCATATGGGAAAAACCACAAAGGTGCTCTTCATCTGGCATGAGAAATATATGCACCTTTCGTCTATGCACTCAATGAAATACTTTGTTCTAGATATTATTCTACACTCTATACAGACTTCCCTCTCCTCTCATGCTCTCCGGTGACATATCTCTGAAGTTTTCTCTCCTTCACTCTAGTATTGATCCACACATATCCTGGATCAACTCACTCTTCTTTTCGACTCTACTGTTGATCTGCACATAGCCTAGATTGACTCACTCTTCTCTTCGACTCTATTGTCGATCCACACATAGCTTGGATTGATTCACTCTTCTCTTCATCTCTTCGACTCTTCCAACAAACACAGACTAACTAGGAAGTAACAAACACAACTTGCTAACTAGGAACCGACATACTAAGAAGTAACCCACATACAGCTTGGGTTCTTCCTTTTATAGACTCTTTACATGTCGTTATCAACCAACTTCATTATGTTAGTTGACAGGCTGTCATTCCTATTCTTATACATTCCCTTTACAACTGTCAGTAGGCACTATCGACCCAAAATACAAAGATGCCTTATTCCCTAAAACATGCATGACTCTAGCTGACTTCTTACCCATGATTTCTTGAACTGTCCTTTTCAGCCCCTGCATGACATCTATCATGGTTCCTTCCGTCGCGATTCATCTCGTCACATATTTCCCTTATGTCATAGACTTCTTCCTTCGAGGATGCCTCTGTCGCAACTTTCCTTCTGCCACTACTTCTTCTGTCTTATCTCTTCCTCCGTCGCAACTTCCTTTGTCGTGTGACCAGACTCTTCACATTTCGAGTAAAATTCTATCTAAATTATGCCTATCTTCTCATAAGGACAATAGTAATGATGAATTGGGTTATTTTTCAGCCTCACAACATCTAGGAGGTGGAGGCTAGTCATAAATGGAAGGGTCACACAAGGGAATGAGGTGGATGGACTAACATTGGTGTTAGTTGTAGTTCCACTAGTGGGACCACCAACACTCATTCCTCCACAAGTCTAAGGTATGTTTCTGCCACCAAAGGTGGGGTTGATTACATTATTTAGGTTAGGAATGTATCACCACCAAAGGTGGTATTGCTTCCACCAACATGATTAGGAATAGGCCTGCCACTAGAGGTGGGGTTGATTCCAAACATGGTGTTCATAGTGTGTGGTCATGAAGGTGATTCACACTATGAAGAGGTAGAATCAAATCACTTGGAGAGGTGCTCTGGTGATTGTGCAATATGTTGAATTGGGGTACAACTTGTGGAGTCTATAGTGCGGTTTAAGACAATGTACTGAGGAGGCTGGCCTCGAAGTTTGTGAGAGAAAATAGGGGGAGCTATAGTGATGGAGTCTAATTGGAGGAATCAACACTACGAGGTTATGCTTGGTAAATATTAAATATCAACTAAATAAGAACCAAAACAAAAATAGGTGCAATTTAGGTGCAACAAGTGATCTAGAAAAAGAGTTGAAAAGAGCAATCCTAAAAAATAAAAAGACCCACTAAACTAAGAAAACTACACAATAAAAAATAAAATCACCAAATAAATCGTTCTCAAATCTGTTCCTCTATGGAATAAGATGGGAATGCACACTTGCTAAACTGGGCAGTCTGATGGGTTGTCGGAATATTATCCATAATATTCCCAAATTTATTCTAAAGGTAGTTTAGGAAAGTTTAACCACACAAATGCGAGTGGATACCAACTAGCTAGTGTAGGACCTAGGAATTTAACCAAAATCATTAAATTTTATATTCTAAGTATGGGAATGGGTTTTGATTATTATAACACCCCCTATTAAGAAGGCTTAGTCACCCTTTACATATTGTTTGTCCATACAAAACAAGGAAAGAGGCAAAACCACAAAGGGGAAAATCATACCTTAAACATGGACATGAACAAAAATGTATGAAATCTTGTGTTCAATCAATATTCACTACATGATTAGCTATTCCCAATAGTGATTTGAGATTGCTGAAATTATTCTCAGAAAACACCTAGGTGAAGATGTGTGCAACTTGGTCAGATGATGCACAATAAAGCATAGCAATGACCTCATCATGCACAAGCCCTTTGATGTAGTGCATATGGATCTCTATGTGTTTGTTTCGCTGCCTTACTATTGGATCAGCTGAGATTCGAATGGTACTTTGGTTGCCACAATAGATGACTTTAGATGTCTCATATTTGATCCCAAACTCTCCAAGTAACCCTGCAACCACAAATATTGAGTTGTTGCATTCACAGCTCCTCTGTATTATGCCTTTGTAGATGAAAGTGCAATGTCACTTTTCTTTTTAATATACCAGCTGGTTGGTCCATATGCAAGCATAAACACATATCTTTAAATTAGTTTTCTATCAGTGTTATCACCTCCCCAATCAGAGTCAGTAAAACCAACTAACTCTAGGCCATATTTTGCAGCATAGTGAATCCCATGAGTTCTTGTTCCTTAAACAAAGTTTAGGATTCTTTTTGTTGCCATATAATGGATGTTATGAGGCTGATCCATGTGTCTGGAAGACACACTCACTTCATAAGATATATCAGTTTGAGTATGAGTCAAATAAATAAGACAACCAACAAACTGCCTATATAGAGTGTTGTTTACCAATGGAGTGGACTGCGCTTCTTCAAGCTTAACTTTTGAAAGGAAAGAAGTATTTCTTGGCTTGCAATCCAACATGTTGAACTTGTTCAACAGGTCTGAAGCATACTTGGACTGATGTACCTTTATTCCAATATCTGATTGAGAAATTTCAAGCCCCCAAAATTGGCTCAACAATCCCAAATCAGTTATGGAGAAAGCATGGTTCATTGCACCCTTCAAGGAGTCAATTTATTTGTTATAACTTCCTGTGATCAGAAGGTCATCCACATACAAAACAATAATTATAATTGATCCATGAATAAGCTTCAAATAGAAATTTGGATTAGACTTGCATCTACTATAGTTCAGTGATAGCAAAAAGCCATTAATCTTGGCATACCAAGCTTTGGGAGCTTGTTTTAGCCCATACAATGATTTCTTCAACCTACACACAAGAGATGGATTAGTAAAAAAACCTTATGTATTTTTCATATATATATATATATATTCTTTCAAAAATCCATGTATAAAGGCACTTTTCACATCCATGTAATGTACCTCCCAATGCTTCGAAGTTGCAATAACAGAAACTAATCTTATGGAGTCCATCTTTGCACTAGTGCAAAGGTATCATTGTAGGAAATTCCTTAGACTTGGGATAAGCCCTTGGCCACCAACCTTTCCTATACTTTATATGAGATCCATCAGCAAAAAACTTTGTTTTGAATACCCATTTGCACTTGACTAGGTTTCTCCCTAGTGGGAGATTGATTAGTTCCCATGTCTCATTCTTCTCGAGAGAACGACATTCCTCCTTCATGGTTGTTTGCTATCTTGGATATTATGATGTTTCTTATTATGTTTTTGGATCTGATTCAACCATTTGATAAGAATTTTCAACAAATAAATGCTCCTTGCAATAAAGGGCACTCTCAAATTGAGATCTAGTCCTCTTGGGATCACTAGGATTCCTAGCTAGTTCCCAGCTGCATGAATGGTCTTTGCTGCCCACTTTGTCCTTTTGGGTGTGTTAGGATATGAAATTAAATCATAATTATCATAGATATCAAAATCAGAAAACTTATCAGCCTCTTCACTTACATTCAAAGGTGGAGGTGGTGAAGAGGACTCTCTAATTTCTGCTGCTGGCATAGGCTCTTCTTCAAACTGAACACTCCTTTCAATAAAGGATATTTGAGTGCTCATGTTGATAATCTTATATCCTTCGGAATATTTATAATACCAAACAAATAATCACTCTTGAATTTTCGGTTCCAAAGCCTTCCTCTTTTATGTTGGAATTCTACTCCAAGCCTTAGAGCCAAAAATCTTGAAATGAGACACATCAGGCTTGTGTCCACTCCAAGCTTCGAAAGGAGTGATTCCATGAAGGTGCTTGAGAGGCACCCTATTCTGTATGTAGCATGCATACTTTATAGCTTCAGGCCAAAAATTTGGTGGCAAAGTCTTAGAATCCATCATACAAGTAGCCATCTCCTTGAGGGATCTATTCTTTCTCTCAGCAACACCATTATGCCGAGGTGTGTAAGGAATAGAATGCTGCATCTGGATACCTGGATCTTCACAAAATTGAATGAGATCAGACTTGAAATACTCACCACCATTATCATATCTGAGGATCTTGAGTTTTCTTCCAGACTATTTCTCAACTAAGGCTTTGAAAACCTTGAAGACGTAAAAAACTTCAGACTTGTGTTTAAGGAAGTAAACGCAACAATATCTAGAAAAGTAATATATGAAGGTTAGGAAATACTTGGATTGACTCATGGACATATGAGGAAAAATAACATCAATGCCAATGTGGTTGAGCTCAATAGGTGTAGAGGTTATCTCATGACTAACTCTCTATACTTATGGTCTGGATGTTTTTCTAGAATGCAAACCTAACAGAATCCCTTGGAAAACTTGATCTTTGGAAACCCCATGACCATGTATTTGTCACACAAATTTGAAAGATAATTGTAATTTAGGTGTTCAAACCTCTAATGCCAAATCTTGTTGGCTTCATTAGCATGAGTGAGGAGAGAAAAGGGGTTTAGGTATTAAGTGTTAGAACTTGTACACTTTCGAATTGTGATCCACAAAACCTTTGGCAATGACTCCACCATTCGCAATATCGAAGATTTAAACATCATTGGGAGTAAATTTTTTGTTTTTGGAGACCCAGCGTGGGTCATTTGATAGACTGACAAGTTATTACCAGCAAGACTTGGGACATAGAAGACAATATTGAAGGAACCATGCATGTCAAAATTTATGCTACCCTTACCCTTACTTTTAGTTTTTGAGTTATCTTCCAACAAAATCTTTAGACCATTCAAATCATCAAGAGATGAGAAGGCCTCCCTTGTCGAAACCATGTGCCTTGAAGCTCCATAATCAATGATAAAGGAAGGAGATCTTACAGTGCTTGCAACCAGGGCATGAACTCTCTCCTTGTCTTTGAAAGTTGATCCTCTTCGTTCTTCTTTGCGCCTTCAAGAAGTGTGATGTTGTGTTTTTTCAGGAGTTAAGTCAACATAGCGACTTGTTTCTTCATGTAAGAGCTCTTAGGATGAAATCCCTTACCACAGTATGCGTACTTGCTCATTTCACCTTTACCTTTCTTCTTCTGGGAGTTCTTCTTCTTGGAGTTTGAGGACTCCTCATGAGACTTGGACTAGTCTCCTTTTTGGTCAGGAGGTTTATTATCCTTTTCATTTCCTTTAGAATCCACATTGGAATCTCCAACAACCAAAGCTTGATCTTTGGAATGTTTGATGGTCCCCGTCATGACCAATTTGTCTTGCTCCTGAGTTGGGGATTCCATGAAATATTCCATTGAAGGAATCTTCCTGGTTCGAGCTGTCAGCTTTGTGGCATGGAAGGTCAAAACAAATACTAAGTAGTCAGGGCCAAGATTCGAAAGGATGGCCAAGATTAGTTGTTCATCTTTCTTATTGATACCACACTGTTTTAGTTGAAAAACCAATTATTTGAACTTGGAGAAGTAGACTTGCAAGGATTCAAAGCTGCTTGGACTTAGTGAAAGAAGCTTGTTCTCCAGTTGATGTCCCCTCATTTCATATGTCTTCCCAAATAAAGTTTGAAGCTTCTCCCATACTTCATTTGATGATGTCAATCCATCAAGATGGAAAAGAAGGTCTCTGGAAATGCTGAGACACAAGAGACCATATGCCTCATCTCTCCTAATATGCCATTAAATATTCTCTGCTGTTGCATTAGGATCAAACTCAATTTCCATGGTCACTCTGTAGAGGCCTTTACTCCTCATTAGAATCTCCATTTGTGCCTTCCATTCGAAGTAGTTGAATGGAGTCAAGATGATATTGTGAGATTGATCCATTTTTCAGCAATTAACCATTGTACAAGCAGAATGGGCTCCCAGTGAATGTTGTCGATCCTGCAAGAAATAAATAGAGGAGGAGAATAATTGAGCTATCAATCCCATGATATCATGTATAAATTAAGCCTAATCTTAGATCAATTGAACTCACAAAAATTTCTTGAAAACATGCATAGATTCATTAAAAAAAAGAGATTGTATGTGGTGCATAACACAAAGTTATATTGAATAAGTTTACATCAACCAAACTTATGTTGAAATAGGCTGTCCAATTATATAATTACATCAGATATTTGAATGCATAAAGATTCCATTTGAATCAACACAAAACCAGGCTTACTAAACTAGTCAAAATCCCCCATAGGTGCATAAAACACTTTCCTAATTTGTTAAGAAGGTCACGAATAGGATGAATGAGCTGTATCAGTTGATAAGTGAATGAAAGTGGACAAACTCATGCTTTTAGGAGAGAAAAAGAAGGAGGGTGAGTTGTGTAAAAAACAAGGCAGTTGCCTTAAAACTAGCTTTCACCCTTTGAATTAAAAGTTGTTGAAAAAACAAGAAACTTTGGATAAGGTAGGAATGTGCATTTGCTAAAATGGGCAGTCTAATGGGTTGTCATAATCTTATCCAGAATATTTCCAAAGTGCTCTTAGAGGCAGATTAGGCAAGTTTGACCACAAAAATGCAAGTGGATGCCAACAATCTAGTGTAGGACCTAGTAATTTGACCAAAATGATTAAATTGTATATCTTAAGTATCAGAATGGGTTTTGATTATTCTAACACATGTTTGAACGAGTTGCTTGCAAGTTCAGTCTAAAGACAATGATCTAGATGAACTTCAGTACTATGTAGGGATGGTGCACTACCAGTGATTTAGTTCTAGTCTTTCCACTTACCCTCTTTAAGGGAGATACCCACTCATGAATCAATTTTAACCATGTTCGACAATACTAGAGGAAATTGGTTCCCTAATTGGACAACCAATACGTCCCAAGTGAATAGTGACTAGGGGGAATTATTTGGATTCCTATTCCCAAATTCCTAGCTTGACTACAATTTTCTTTTGATCCTCAATTTAAGTTAACGCGTGTTTAAGTTAGGGTTGATTTTAAGGCTCAACTTGGCGCCATGAACCAAGTGATGGTTTTTAATTAAGGAGTGACGTTGTGTGCACGAGAGGTGTGTACAACTACGAGCTAAGAACATAAAAATGCTTGAAAGATAAAAGATGATTTCAATACTAAGTTAAAGAACATTTATTGAAATGAATCTACCTAAACATAAAAAAGGAATTATGATCAAGCAATTTTAACTTTTCAAAGAATGAATGAGAGTTAAACAATTATAAGGAAAAGGCTATAATATAGCAATTTGTAGCTTGAGTAATTTTTAGCTATTAATAGACACCTCGTAGAGAGTGGTTTTGTGATTATGAGAATATCGATGGTGGTGATGTCCTTCTGGAAGATCATTCACTGAATAGGATAATCGAATGAGGTAAAGTTCGACTAAAATTGAAAGATGGAAGAATGGGAACACTTCCAAGAGTACCCAAAAACCCAATTTTGACTTGAAAGTTGATCTCAATAAGTAAGATGGGGAATGCAGGTTCCTATATTCAAGAAAGATACATTCAAGATGGTGTGAGGAGTGATGGTACTAATAAGGGGAGTTCAAACTATAACCTTGTAAAAGCTATAGGGGAGAACATACACTAACAAAAGTGCTAATGTGGTCTATCTAGAGTGTGATAGCATATCTTCTTGTTTAGTCGACTTGACCATGTTGTGTCATCAACATATGGGACATATAGGTCAGAAAGGTATTCATGCTATGGGTAGTAAAGGTATGGTTGAAGGTATCCATTACCACTATGAGGAAATTGGCTTTTGGGAACATTGTATTTATGGCAAACAAAGTCATGCAATGTTCTCATCTGGTGCTACTAGGGATAAAAAAATACTAGAGTTAATACACAATGATGTGTTTGGACCTGTGTCAGTCCCTTCATTAGGAGGATCTCAATATTATGTTTCTTTCATTGATGATTTTTATAGAATGACATGGTTGTATTTTCTAAGGAAGAAATATGAGGTTTTTGAAAAAATTTCAAGGGTTCAAAGTTCTTGTGGAGGAGAATTATGTGGAAAGGCGTTCAAACAATTATGTAGATAGCACGGTATAACTTGAAAAAACATAGCTCCATACATGCCTCAACAGAATGGATTTGCTGAAAGAATGAACAAAGAATTGACGGAGAAAGTAAGGAGCATGCTCATTGGTGTAGGAGTCACACAACAAGTCTAGAAAGAGGTAGTTGACATGGCATGTTACCTGGTGAATAGGTCACCACCGAGGGCTTTGGTCGACAAGACTCCATATGAGGTATGGGCTAGTAAAAAACCCTCTCTTACACATGTTATAGTTTTTGTATGTGAATCCTTTGTGCATATATCCCAAAGGAGAAAATAACTAAACTCGACAACAAGTAAGAGAAATGCATCTTCATTGGGTACAAGGATGGAGTGAAATGGTATGAGCTATGGAACCCAGTGACGAATAAGGTAGTTTATAGTAGATAGGTGATATTCAAAGAAGTTGGAGGAACTTCCAGTGACGAAGAGGTTAAAAGAGAAAAAAAAGAGAAAAGCAAGATTTTGAAACGAGTGATCAAAGTATGGATTTGGGAGGGTAGATTGAATATGAAGAAGAGGGGGAACAATAAACTCTAGACCAGGAGGCTTGGTCGAGTAAGGAAAAAAACCATAAAGATATATCCCACCTAACTTTCACTCTACTTTTGCTTTAACTTCCATAGAATATGGTCATGGGCCGGTAAAGCAAGCAATCAAATTGATAGAGGGTAAGCTTTGGAGAAGGGTCGTGGAAGAAGAAATGAAGACCTTAAATAAGAATGGAACATGGGATCTAGTTGCATTACCAAATGGAAGGAAACCCATCGACAATAAGTGGGTGGTCAAGAAAAAGTTGAATGCAATAGGACAAGTTGAAAAGTACAAGGATCGACTAGTAGAAAAAGGATATTCCCAACTCGAGGGAGTCAACTTTAGCAAAATTTTCTCTCATGTTGCTAAGTTAAAGTCCATAAAGATACTAATGTCTTTAGTTGAAAAATTTGATCTTGAAATATAATAGATGTATGTAAAGATAATATTTATTCATGGTGATATTAAAGAAGAAATTTATCTGAAGCATATTGAAGGTTTTACAGTGAAAGGAAGAAATGAGTTGGTTTGGAAGCTCAAGAAGTCTCTCTATGGTTTAAAACAATCTCCTAGGATAAGGTATCGAAAGTTTGGTATGTATATCTAACATCTGGGGTTTATGAGAAGTTAGGTTGATTGCTGTGTGTATGGGAAGAAAGTTGGTGGTAATTTCATATATGTAGTTTTGCATGTCAACGACATTTTGTTGGTTGGAAACAACATGTATTTGATAAAGGTAGTAAAATTGCAGCTTTTGTCCAAGTTCGACATGAAGGATATCAAAGCAAAGAATTTCATTCCTGGAATGGAAATTTAGAGAGAATGTGTAGGTAGAAGGATTTGGTTAATTCAAAGAAAATCTGTTGAGATAGTTCTGAAATGTTTCAACATGCAGGAGAGTTAACTGGTCAAGCTCCTTATTCCTTTAGGAGTCAAGATACATGTTGACTAGTGTCCTAAGACACAAGACAAAACATGCTATGTGTGCTTGATTCTAGTTCCATAGGTAATTTGATGTATGCTATGGTATGTACTCGACCCAATGTTTCCAGTGGGAGTATCAGGCAAGTACATGTTGACACCTACAAAAGAGCATTAGACGCAGTTAAGAGAGTGTTTTGGTATCTGTGCAACATGATGGATTATGCAATTTGTTATGGAGGAGATCCCAAGGGTAATAAGGAAATAAATGTACATGGCTTTGTGAATTCCAACTAGGTTGGATATATCAACTACATATGATTGACCAATGGATATGCCTTCAAGATGTTCGATGGAGCAGTTAGTTGGATGAGTAAGAGGTGGCTAGTCATTGCATTGTTGACTATTGAGTCTAAATACATGGCAACTACTCATGCATGTAAGGAAGTAGTTTGGTTGCGGAGAACTCTGTTTAGATGTTGGGTTTGGACAACATGTTGTTAGGTTGGATTATGGCAGTTAAAGTGCATTCTTCCTGGAAAAGAATCCAACATATAATTAGAAGATGAAACACACTAGAAGGTGTTACTGAAAAATCAAGACACGATGAAGAATGTTGTAGACTCATTCACCAAGTCGATAAGAACAAAGAATTTTTCTTGGTGTAGAGAAACGATGGGATTATCAGCCCTACTATAATGAACTGAAGTTTTGAATCTCAAGTTTAAGCAAATAAGAAAACAAGTGGGAGAATGTTGGGAATGTTATATCCTTTGCATGTAAATTGACTGAAAAAGTCGATAACCGACTGGTATTAGCCAACTAGAGTTAGAAGAAATAGATAATGGAAGTATGGTCGACCGAATGACCATAATAGTTTTTGGGTCAAAGTAAAATGACTGGTCGACGAGAAGCTAATGTAATGACCAAAGCTCAACTGGAAATTGACCAAAGTTGACCCAATCAAGTTGAATATAACATAATAACTAAAAGTGGTTAGGAACTTATGAATTGTCATTAATGAGCATTTGTTTGTATTGCATATGTAAAAAATATGTAATGGCTATGTAAAATGATCATGGTATGATGTAATGACGTGTGATTTGTGGTCTAGAAAGTCACAGTTGTAAACACCCATTATGAGTGGTTGATTAATAGATGAGTGAAAGCTCACTTGTTTTTTGTTTTTTTCTCAAGAGAGAGTTTTCGAGGGTAATTTATATGTAATGTGTTGATGTTGTTGTTTTCCATTGTTTATGTTAAATTATAATTAACAATATGAATCGATTTGCAAACCTATTGTAATCTGTATTTAGAACCAACAAAAAATCATTTTAGATGATGAAGAGTCTTTTTCTTGCCAAAGTGACCACCATAGAGAGTAGAAAGTGTATCTTTGAATAGAGTGGAGCAACAATCACACAGTATAGTACATCACTTTTCATCGTTATATAATTATCCTTGCTTGATATGAAAACTATGAAAAGTAACTAAGTTAAAATAGGTTGGATACTTTATACTCTTGTAAATGTGCCTAGAATAGAAATCATATGGATATTATGAAACTGTAAAAACCCTCCTATAATGTGACACATTTTTTTCTTTTCTTTTTAATTTATTTCACACATAATTCTACATATCCAAAGCTGGAAGTATGAAATTTAAACCATTCCAAATAAATAAAACTATGTATAAATTGTAAACTTTAATTATGGAAAATAATTGATTTTTTTTTCAATTGTTTGAGTAGTTGATGACGCAAGTATTTGCTGAGCTTCCTTTGATGTTACAACTTTTCCAATAATATAGATCCACTAGTTTCCCACCCTTCCTGCTCCCAAATAGGTACTCTTATTTTCCAAGGACCCCTGAGTTGTAATGGGGTTGTATAAAAGAGGTATGACTAAGTACATGATTGGATAGTTTAGCTCAACGATATTATGCCTCCCAAGATTGAACAATTCCATATGACAAAACCCTTCAAAAATAACCTCTCACTTTAAACATTATCTCAACCATCCAACAATATGGAAAATATGTCCTTAGCTCAAGCCTTTATCTTTCTTTTATAGAGTTTTAAGTTTTCGACACATGCCTCATTCATGCAAAATGATAATTATTTTGATAGCAATTTTGATTATTATTCATCCTTCCATGTGCCATCTTCCTACCCATACATAGAACTAATTCATTATTAAAAATTAAAATTTGGGGTTTATCCTCACTTTCCAATCAATTTTCGTAAAATCACTCCTAGGTGTTCCCTTGATTTCCTCTTCTTTTACTAGATGTGTGTAAGCACTTGAGCTCACCCTCCCTCTTAATTGATTCCTCTCTTTTAATTATATTTTTCATTTTCGATTTCTCATCCTTAATTAAAGGAATGTGTTTTAGTTCAATTTCTCTGTATTTAACTAATTACTTTCTTTTCATGCACAGGTTTTTATTTGAATTAATTAATTTTTCATTTATTTTATTTGCATGAACTCATGCTTCTTCAAATGCTTTAACAATATCTTCTTAATTCATTTATATTTTAGAGGAATGCATATAACCATAAAGTGTTTTATTTCTTTAATGTAATAAAACTTATGTAGGCACTATCAAGGGTTCCATGATCATACACATTCTCTTCAAGTATACATGTTTCCATGGTGGGGGCATGGTACGACAACTAAGACCATGCTAACTAAATTTGTCTCTACTCTATTAAGAGACTAATTGTCACCGAGGAATAATGCTGACCCCTCAATCAAGTCTCGTGAATGACCAAATTATCCATGACGTACCCTCATGTCAAGATGCATTTTGTGGGTAAAATTCTCACTCACTTTTCAACCCATCACATGGAAACATTTTCTAGTTTTATAATACATTCCCCCATACAACCCCAATACCCATGTGTGTGTTGATTAGAAATCAACACCTCTGTGCCTGCACATAACGAAACACACATGCATCAAATGGTCCTTTTTTCATATTTCAAAATATCAAATAAATACATGACATAACATATACAATGTCCAAAGTCCCTACGCTTTTGTCGTAACCTTGCATTGTTGTGCACCTGTTCTTTCCTATCACACTTAAGCAAAGCATCAAAGCATCCAAATAGTGCATCTAAAATACATTTGAAATTTTATCATTTTTCATGCATGATATCATCAACCATTAATTTTCATACATAAATCCAATTACGACAATTAATTTACAACATAAGAAAAATAAATGTGACAACCATCATGCAGTATATATTTTTTAAGTTTTAAGGTCAAAACACATAACGAAAACCTAGGTCATTATGATAAAATGCCATCAAATAATGACATAATGCAATCAGATAAACATATAAGCAAAATGGGGCACTATAGAAATCCTAAATGTGAAGTTGGGAAAACAATTAAGGCATGAAAGGAAGGAGGTAATCTCCAACAATAGACCACCATAATTGTGCTACCCTTTTTGTACTTGATAACTAATTGAAATTTTTGGAAATATTATGCCCATTTCATATGTTTTGGGATTGAAGAAACTACAAGGGTAAATGTCTTGTATGCATAATAGTTTCTTTTCCCATGAGATAGTATCTCTAGTATTTGATATATTGAACGAATGCATACAATTGTTTATAATAAGTGGAGTAGTTTTTTTCTTTCTTTTGGAAATGTCTTTGTATGATAATCCAATGGACGACCATTTTGCATCAAAATTCTTCAAGTACGAATTGTGAAGCATCAGTCTCGATTTAAAAAGGTTGGGAGAGATTGCTCAAAACAAGTACTACAAGTGTAGAGCACAACTTTTCTTTCAAGGATTTGAAGCATGAGAATGATCTAGTGTCCACTTGAAAATAACATTGTTCTATGTAAACTAATCTAAAGCAAAGGAAATTTATGGAAAAATAGAGACGAATTTACAATATAAGGTGGCAAGACCAAGGAAAGTCCTCAAATCTATGAGATTGGAAGGAATTGGCCAATTGCATAGAGATTTAACCTTAGATAGATTCACCTTAATTCAATTTGCATCAACGATGAAACCAATATAAGATATTGAAGTTTGAGCAAAATAACTCTTAAGAGAGATTAGAATAGAGTTTATTTTGTTGAAGTAGGCACATAACCTATTCTAAATATTGGACATGGCTTCCAAGTTTGAGAGAAAACAAGAATATCATCTAAATAGAGGATAACAAATTTATTAAGACAATTTCTTAAAACATCATTCAAAAATGTCATAAGTGTACTTGGGGAATTGGTGAGCCCAAAAGCAATCACAATCCATTCAAAAAGACTGATTTAGGTTTTAAAATTTGTTTTTCAAGTATGCTCTACTTAAACACTAACATTGCAATATCCACTTTTAAGATCAATTTTGGTGAAGAATTAGGTACCTTGAAGTTGATCAAACAAATCATCAATGCAACTAAGAAGATATTGATTTTGATGACGATCTTATTTAATGCCTTGGAATCAATATGAAGATGCCAAATCCCATATTTATTAAGTACAAGCTTAGTTTTGAATTCTAATACAAAGGTGAATTGGGAAAAGAGACCGAGGAAGAAGATCAATTGTATGATTCAATTTGCTCTATGCGAACCATATCTTTTAGGATCCTGAAACACATTTGAATATGACCGAAAAAGTTGATTAAGATCTACATGTGTGCCCCGGGATGCGGGTGCCAACGAGCCTGACTGACAACACAAGGCGCCTCGGTCCATGTGCCAAACACGTGGCCCCATGCATGCTAGAGCTATTACCGTGCTTGCATCACCCCCTAGTTCTTTCGTGCAGGTGGGTGAGAAGGTCTTGTCTTTTCCCCTGTCTTAGGCTGGCCCCTACTCAGAGTAGTTCCATCGCATTCATTCTGGTTCGGATGGGATTCAATACATAGTTAATGCAGGTTCAGGTAGGCACCATTGCGAGGACCCATGGACGAGCATGAAATTATCATTTGTGGAGAGGTTGTGGGTTATTTTGAAAGGTCTAGTGTTCAAATCTGGTTTTTTCCTCTCGTGTTCGCGGGGATTCTCCAGTGGTATGAATTTTGTGCAGGGACGACCATTTTAGCAGGAACACTCAGCGATAGTCTGGTTCCACACCCCCTCTCACCGCCACGAGTTTTTGAGTTCCACCACCCCATTTCGCAACACCTGGGTACTTGGTTCCTAAACATGTCCAAGTAGTGAGGTACACCTAGATGGGGCAGCACTGGAAGAGGGAAGTCCCAGCGTGGGCTTAGTGTTTAGGTGGAGGAAGGCTACGAGGTGAACATCTCAGTGCCTGTTATTGTTCTCATTGATGACAAGGGAGAGTGGTTAACCAAATCCTGGCCATAGGGCATGGTGGTAGTAAAATCAACCATTACTGGTTGGTAAAGAATACACTAGGAAAACTCATGGAGGACATGTTGGGAAATTGGAGTGCTTCTTGAGACACTGTCCTCGCGGTGAAGGATAAAATGGACGAAATGGACAGCCAGCTCAGCAGTTTGGATGCAACATTTGCGTGGAAGTGTAGCGAGATATTGGTACGATAAGCTGGACACATGGAAGGTGGGTGCGACAGTGCGACAGGTGGCAGGTCGATGGATACAAGTTTGGTTTCGGCACTACCGATGGTTCAGGCTGCACCTTTTCCCATCCTATCCACCATTGAACCATTATTCAAGCGAGTGCAGGAAGATGAGGGGCTTAGCAATGAGCCTCCTCAGTCTGTGTTGGCCACCACTGCCAACACCATTAGCAACTCGAAGGAAGGGGGTGGGCATGCCCCATCTTGGAAGAAATACCCCTCCATTGACTGGTGGTCATGTCTTCTTCAACGTCGTGTGCTTCCCCGGGTTCAGAATATTTTCTAAGTTTTTTTTTGTCATCTGTGGATAATTTGGTTGCAATTACGTGTTTATGGAAGGGCGAATATTGTAAATGTTATTACTTATGGTTACCTCTGGCTTCTTAAAATTCCGAACTCCTTTTGTAATAGTCTCTTTAGATTGCCCTCCATTTTTGATAGGCTCGGGTGGTGGTTCCACCACCTACAACCTCCTTTGGTTCGGGCCACTACTGTAATTTTTGTTCTCTCAGTTTAATAGAATTAACACCTTTACAAAAAAAATATCTATATGTGGTGTGAAAATTATGATATTTCTTTTAATTAGGTTGAGGCCTTATTAAAATTTATGCTAGTGTTGTTGCTTCATTAACTACTTTATGCACTTGCTTGCAAGTGAATACCAAATTAATTGCTTTTGATGAGTCACATTTTTGTGTCTTTATGTAGTGTATAAGTATTTATATGCATCATAGTAATATTTTCTATTATATTTGTAGGGATTACCAAGCAAAAAGCCACACTAATCCATGTTGGTCACATCACATGTTACCGAATCCACAAACAGTGCACGTGTTCATGATTTGTGCAGAAGAACCATTCATTAGAGAATTTTTTAGGTAAAAAATGTCCCATACAAATCCACTCTAAAATAACAAATAGAATTCAAGATGATGGTGTCAACCACAAGGGTAAAAACTATTGGAGGGAATGAAAAACACTATTTTTTCTTCTTGTATTTTAGACTTATCTCCTTATTGGTTTACTCAAATTCCAAGTGTAGAAACTTGATAGATATAGAATTATGTTATGCATCCAATGAGTACCCACACTACATGGTTTTTATAGACCCATAATGAGATAAGTTGGAAATACAATGAAAATAACATATTTAAACATGTTTTTATTGTAATTTCAATGTATCTCATGGCGAGTTTATTAAAACTATGTAGCGTGGATACTCATAGGATGAAAAATTGAATTATGCATCCAAAGAGTGCCTACACTTGAAATTTTCACAAACTTACATGAGATAAGTTGAAAATATGTGAAAAAGGTAATTTTCTTTCTTTCCTTGAAAAAAACATTGTCTCTTATTTTATTATTTTCGTTAGGAGGCCCATTTTATACCTCAAAATTTCTCTAATGATCCTTCCATACAGGTGCATGTAGAGGAGGATGAGGCTCCACTAGCAACTGCATATTGTCTATAATGGTCTCCACAACCAATTTTTTTGGTAAGTCATTATCATGATACAATCCACTAAAAAATCATGTTTGAGCTGGGAACGAGTGATGAACAAATTTTTATGCCCTCCTTGAATAGGGTGTTAATTTATTAAAATAACCTTATTATTGAGTTGACATTTTGACTCGTCATAAGTCCTATTATCACTATGGGTCTTTATAGAAGCATCATTAACTCCTTTTTCTTGAGATGATACAAGCAAGGATTTCTTCTTCAATTTAAAACATTTGGACTTATCATGTTCTCTTTTACTACAACATCTATATAATTTACCATTTTTCCTAGCATTAAAAGAAGAAGAAATAAATAATGTTTACTTGTTGTGGAAAAAGGTGTGGATATTGTGTATGTACTTCTTTGCTTATTGAAAGAGGAAGAGCGTTGTTGATGTTGACACTTATTAGAAAGATTATAATTGATCTTATGTACTTGAATGTATGTAGCATCAAGTGCAGTGATATCTTTGTATTTTATCTCTCAATACATATGTTCATGCAATCCACTTTCAAACTTGAGAATCAGCTTTTCAAATGGGTTTGCATCGTTGAGAAGAATTTGTAACCAATTGAATGGTGGATGCACTCTTGTATGAGTACATTAAATTTTTAATAGAAGTGAATACACTAGATTTTTTATATCCTACTTGTATTTGGAAGGACCAAAATATTGACAAACCATGTGAGTTTCAACGTGGTCATAAAAGTAACCTTTTCATCATCAAGGATCAAATTATAATCAAATCAAGTGTCCATGTTAAGAATCTAGTTGTTGAGTACCTCCAAATCGCGGGATCCATAATAACTAGGCACCTTACATTTTGTGTTTTGAGGGGATGTCTTGTTGATAGAAATATCATTAAATTTTTTAGATAACGAGGTGGTTATGTTTGTAAATTCTGCTCCCATTTTGGAAAGCATCATCATTCCCATGAATCATGTAGATGCTATCTTGGATGCATCAAAATGCGACATACTACACCGATACATAAGAACCTAGGTTCTTTGAAAAGGTTTAAATATTGATAAGAATAACCTTTTATTTAAAAGATACAATCCTTTCATAAGAATTTTTCTTATGTTAAAATCCATATCTTTGCAGTTACTAAACCATTAAATACATGGAATCCAAGATGAATTACGAAAATGTTCAAATGTGAATTTTATATTGATTAGTATAACATTACTTATCAAAAGCCATATCTAATATTTTAATCCTTGGCTCAAATGTAAACATAAGGAATTGATAACTTTGCATAACCTTCTTATACTTCACAAAGAAACGATGAAAACCAAATAAACGCAGGATAGCTCAAATTCACCTTGTACTTTATATTGGATGCTTACTTGATGGAAGATTGACTTATTAATCACCCAGGATTGAAGGGTCACATGATTTAAGAGGTCGAGGACAAGCAGATCATTGGAGCTAAGGATGGTTTAAAAGAGGTTGCTGGTGTTGAGGTAGATTTGGAGTGAGTTTAGGTTTCTTTGAATGATGTTGTGTGATCTACAACAAAGTGCTATAAGACTCTCATCTTATGCACTTGACAATAGAAATCAAGCTCAAGAAAAAACATGGTAGAATTGATTTTTCCATACTATCGCTATGTTTTATTAATCAAACTAATGGATAATGCGATGAAATAATAATAACTAGATTGTCTACCTGGTGATGTATTACACATTCTAATTGAATATGACAACCACTAGCTCATTACCTTGTGCATCATGCTTTGCAACACCACACAAGAAGACACTCACATTCTATCTATAGTTAATGGTGATTTGACAACAATTTCACCTTCTAACTTAATAAATTATCCACCAATGAAGCCAATAAATTCCAATAGCTTACATGATCCAAGATGCTTCACTCTCAAAGAGTTGGTTCTTGCTGCCATTGAAAATAACAATAATGCAATAACATATGACTGTGCATGACTATCTAGTCTCCACTAGTATCTAGGTCAAGTTGGTTTTGAGGAGTTTATCTTGATGAAGAGACTTGGTGAAGCCACAAAGAGCCATGGGGAGTGTAAGGAAGGATACACACCCTAAGAGAACTCTAAGATCTACAAGGGAACTATGTTCTACACAAAGGGTTCACATGTAGATTGCGAAGGCACAAAAGTGGACTTTTGCAATATGAAAGAGGATGGAAATTGATACCTCAGATTCTTAAATTTACCCTATCAAATTTGATAATAAAGAGAAATGAATTAATTGTTGATAGCCCATTTTTTCTATCACCTACTTTATCATGAGAGTTATCACCATTATACATCATTTTAAGTGGTATTATTTCCATTTCCATCACCCCCATGACAATAGGACCATATTAATATGACTAAAACTCAAACGAAAGTCAAGGGTTGACCGTAAAGGTCATTGCATGGAATTTCCCTAAGAATCCATGCAAATATTGTGTGGAATTTTCCTAAAACTCCATGTAGACCCATTGCACTAAAAGGCTAAAAAACCACAATATGCCCCCAAAAATAGAATTCAATTACTCATAACTACCGTGCACCTTCCAAAAAGGTTTAGTGGTTGAATGTGGACATTCCCAAACTATTATTTCAAAAAACAACCTTTTATATGGTCTCCAATACCTATTAGTCCCACTAAGTCATCATTGAAAAGGGATTATTCATATTGGAGATAGATATAAGAAGTGTCCACATCCTTTGATTTAAGTAAACCCTCAAGATCATATCATCATATCATATACATTCATAATAACAACATTATACTCTTAGATTCCTTTTTTTCCATGAGAAAAAAAGAATTTTTATTCAAATAGAACCAAAATACTTTTATCATGTCAACTCGCACAAAAATAAATCTCTCCTACATAATCAAGGCTTACAACCTAGACTTATTTGTCTTAGATATCCACAAGATATGATAAAAAATAGGTTCAAAACTACATTGAACCACTGCACACAATAATCAAAAGGTATATAATTGATCTGTCCTACTTGACAACATAACACCATTTCCAAGTTCTTCCAAAACAATGGTATTATCTTCCAAATCCAAATGATATTTGGATACCTCATTAGAGTCTATGTTTTGTTCCCTATAGAGGTGTTGGAAATCAATTTGTTGGAATTGTGTCTGCAACCCCTGCAACTCCTTCACCAAGCAAAAGAGCGATATATTAACCAAGTGCACTGCATCATTCATCTAACCAATAGTAAGGAGGGAATCACCTTTCACTTGAATAGTTGTTACATGAATTGAAATGGAAAAACATATTAGATAGTATAGAGAGTTGAAATCACCCTGATTGTTTGTCCCTCGAACCATATTGGATTTGAACCAAAAGATATGAGTTGTTGACAAATAAAGAGATAAACCCAGACTAACCATAACATCCCTTAATTAACAAGTGTCGTCGAAGAAGGTCCAAATTTCTTATGGTGTCCAAGCATATTATTGTTTGTCCCCAAGGAATCTTTGGAATATCCTAAGAAATGAAACACTAGAAAATAGATCCATCTTGATATGTGGTTTGGAAGGCTAGGCAAAACATATTTTCCAAAAATGTATAGTTTCATAAAACCCAAATTCCCTACAAGGATGAGAATGGGATAGCTCACAAGTTCCTTAAGATTTTGACAGTATACCTCTTACGTAGATAACAAATTGAGTCCTTGCTGATCCAACCTTTGTTGTCGAAAGTCATCCTTGTTCCGAAGGACTATAAACTTTAGGATTTGCGTTCTAGTTAAGCATATAAAAGCCCAATTTATGAAGGAGAATAACAAGATCCTCTAACAAAATAAAATTCTGACCGCACCCCATAATTCCATCTCTACCCAATCTAATATAAGACCCATTTCCAATTTTCCAAGCTAAAATTTCCCCACAAGAGGGAAATCTAATGACAACGCTTTCCAATGGTTAGAAACATTCTCGATACATTTGGTCCCTCTTTGAATATAGTCAATAACAGAGTTAGGAGAAATGTGTTGTTGGACCATAATATGCTTCCAAAGGCTATCTTTTGATGTAAATTTCCACAAGGGCTTTACAACCAAAGCATGACCAAAAGTGAAAACTTCTTTTAAACCCTAGCCTGTCATCGATTTTCGCTGACCAATTTATGCTGTTGGATTACCTAGATAAAGAGCGAGATAAAATTTTGTAACTTAGGATTTTTAGACGTTTTGGAGTTAGTTAAGATTAACTTAGTATAGTAACTTGTATTTAGGTAAAGTGTGTTTATTTACTATGCATTTGTACTCATGTAATCCAATGGTCATGATATGTTCCAGACATAGAGTGATCCGATGATCCATATTCATCTTGATTTTGATGGCTATTGATTAATAAGTTAACACCTGATTAGTCTATGACCTCTATGTTGGAACCAAAGGTTATGCAGTCTCATCACACCTATAGATATACTAGATATATTCAGTTGAAAGAAAATAGTATACTAGTATAGCCATCGACTAGAATCTTGACTAATCAATTGATTGAATGGTTTATGAGGCCATGGTTGGATTGAATAGAGCAATCAACTAATCTATGGGATGCTTTCATAGAAATGGTTAGAAAAAACAACCCTTATTTTTGGAACATATTATCCTTGTTGGAGTCATTTCCCAACCACACATCTTATTTGGCTTATTTTGGCCTAATTTACCACTTATCCTAAGTTCTTGACTCAAATATGTGACTGCATCATCAACTGGATCTCCTCCTTCAATCAGGGAGCCTAATCGAGTCTTCTCCTTCAATCGGGGAGCCTAACTGAGCCTCCTCTTCAATCAGGGAGAAAATTTGGGTTGATATACTTGACATATGTGCCTCATTTAGTTAAATTGAGGTTGTTTCACCTACCTTTCAGTTAAACTGAAGTGCTAAAGGCGCCTTCCTCATTATTTCACCTATTTTTGGTTAAATGCAGTAACTAGAGTGATTAAAGGCACATCCACCTACTTTTGGTGACTCAGTTCAGTTCATCAAAGCTAACTGAAGTCAAATAGGTGCTCTCACCTACTTGCTAGCATGCAGTTGAGTTCTATTCACTTAGACTCAGTCTAAAGTACCCCTGAGTTAGTTAGAGTCAATTATGTCGGAGTTAAGTGGTTAGCTGATGTGTTGAGTGGTGTTAAATGAAAAGTAAGCCCCTCCCATGCACCCAATTCGTATGACCTCTCTTAGATTCGAATTGCATGGCTATTCATGCCATTGTATTGCATTATAATCTATTATTTTGATTAATGATAATCACATATACAACTGCAAGTCTTTTTGCACTATTCATGTCATTTCTTTGAGTAAAATTGATTTGTGTAATCTATAGTAAGTTTATGTCTTGGTCCTTTTTATTTTTGTGCCTCAATTTCATATGGTATCAGAGCCATGGCAGGACAAGGAAACTCTTATACAGGTTTCTTGATGGATCTTTGATGAAGATTGAGCAAAATTGCTCAAAATTATTCCCACACTGCACTAGAAGCGGAGAGTTTTCCACATAAGTCCTGGAAATGTATCCTTTCTCCCTCTGGATTCTGTCCAGAGAAGTCTATCCAGGAGTGAAGAAAACTCCAAAAGTGCAGGTTGTTCGACCTTATTTTTTTTGTTTTGTGTGATTGCAGGTATCTCAAGCACTTCTATTGCATTTACTACAACTCCAAAATTGACTCCTCTTCAAGCAATCTTCTCACTCCTTCCAACTATCATTAGTGGAAAGAGGATATTGAGATATCATTACACTCCAAAGGACTCTTCAGAGTCACCATGGGCACGGAGATATAGCCAAATGCAGTAATAGAGAAGGAAAAATATTGGAACAAATTATATGAAGCATATGGTTTCCTATGCCTCTCCATTTCCAAGGATCTTCTTTTCTATCTCTTTGGATTGAAGACTTCCAACGAAGTGTGGGAAAAACTTGCTAAGCCCTTTGACAAGCAAGATGATTTGAGATCCTATCAGTTGGAGAATGAACCAATCTCTCTCAATCTGGGAAACTTTGAGACGAGCAATGAATTATTCACTAAGTTTAAGCACCTTGTGCTCCAATTGAAGCAATGTGAAGTTGAGAAGAAATATGATGAACTCATCCTTTCTATCCTTTCGAAGCTAGGACCAGAATACTCTCTCTTTGTATCTACGTTCCATACCAGAAAGCTTACAATTCCAAATTGGAAGATGCTGACCCTAAATGCATTCATTGAGTCCCTTACCAATGAGCATTATAAACTTGTTCAGATGGGATCCTTGAGATCCTCCAAAGATCAATCTTTGTTTACTGGAGGACCCAAATTTTTGAATGCAAAAGGAAATCAAAAGAAAGAGAAGACTAAGTTTGACCCTCCCAAGCAGAAGGAGAAAAACCAATAGTTGGATGAGCCCTCAGGCTTGAGGAAAAACAAGCAATGGGGAAAAGAGAAGACAAAGTGCTGTTACTATGTAAGAGAGTTTCATCCCAAAAGATATTGCATGAAGTTAAAAATTTATCAGATGGCCCTTCCCCTTGAGAAAAACAACATTACTCTTTTAGAAGGCGCAAGGAAGAAAGAAGTTGGAGATCAGAATAATCAACCTCAAAAAGAGGACATGCTCTCATGGCTAATGTTTCGAAGGCTAGAGCTCTTATCATTGACTCCAGTGCTTCAAATCATATGGTTTAATGCAATGATTCTTTCACATCAATTGATTCTGACAGTTGCATCTCCATCCACATGGGAGATGACTCTAAAGTCTGATCAAAAGAAAAAGGTACTATCCACCTAGAACATGGGAGCTTTAAAAATGTTCTATATGTTCCCTGTTTAGCTTCAAACTTGTTGTCTGTATATCAAATGAAACACATGGGTTTTCCTAAAATATTTGTATTCAACCATAATGATGTTGAGATATCTTAGATATCCACGGGAAAACTCATTGCTGTAGGGAAAGAAAACAAGTCTGCTAAGAGCTATGAGTTTTCCAACTTTGTGCCTGATTCAAACCATAGTGCCCTCCTCACTCATGGGAATGAGGTCAGCCGACTGTGCAGTGAAAGGTTTTGACACCTAAACTATAAATATTTTCAGCTTCTACAAAATGATTCCATGGTGGAAGGCCTTCCAGCAATCAAATCCTCAAAAGGGATATGCAAGGGATGCATAGTCAGCAAGCATCCTGAGCATAAGTTTGATAGAGGAAAAGATAGAAGAGCTACATGTATTTTGGGGCTGATCCATTCTGATATCAGCAGTCCAATTCCAACAACCTCCATGAGTGTCTCAAGGTATGTGCTTACCTTCATAGATGACCTTTCAAGATTTACATGGGTCTACTTTCTTGAAAAATTCATAGATTGTAAAGCTTCCATTGAGACTGATACTCGGAGCAAGATCAAAGCTCTTAGATATGATAATGGTGGTGAATATATTAAATCAAAGCTACTGCAACTTTGTGCAAAAAATGGGATCAAGATCCATCACACTGTTCCCTACACACCTCAACATAATGGTGTAGCGGAAAGGAAAAACCGAGCACTAAAGGAGATGACAACCTTCATGCTTGAGTCTAAGGATTTGTCTACAAATATTTGGGCGGAGGCTATGAATGTTGCTGCATACATTCAAAACAGGGTTTTGTATTCATCCTTCAAAGGGAGAACACCTTTCAAATCTTACACCGGTCACAAGCCTGATGTGTCCAGTCTCAGGGTTTTCGGGTCCATTTTTTGGGCTAGAATTCCACTGGATAAAAGAAAGTCTTTGCAACTTCAGAGTTTTGAGTGTATCCTCATTGGGTATGATAAATAAGAAAAAAGATATAATCTCTTGAATATCATAACAAAAAATATAATCATCAAGATAAGTGTCCGCTTCTAAGAACCTCTTCAAGATTTGAAACTAGTAGAGGAAGAAACTGCAAAATCACTTCCTCATTCTGATGACAAATCTGGGGATGAAAGTGAAAGTTTGTTCTCTGATATTTCAGATTTAATGTCTGATATCATTGAGCATGAAATATAAGGTTCTGAATCATATCCTAATGAGCCCACTTATCTACCAAAATGGGTAGAAAAGTCTGTCTCCTCTACCGGGTCAAACATTGGAAATCCTATTGATCCAAGGAGAACTCGAGCAGATTATCAAAGAGTAGGTATTTATATTTCTTGCACTGATCCTTTGCTATCCGAGAAGTGATATATGATGGTTGTATCTGATCATAATTCATATTATCATGCCCATCATGATCTAAGATGGAAATCTGCTATGGATGAAGAGTATCGATCTCTTCAGAAAAATGCAACCTGGGAGCTAGTTTCTCTTCCACCTGTGAGGAAAATTTTTCAATGCAAATGGATCTACCGGACTAAGGTTTATGCAGATGGCACAACCTGAAAATATAAATCTTAGTTGGTTGCAAAAGACTTCTCACAAGTACAATGAGTGGACTATACAAAAACCTTTGTACTAGTGGCAAAGATGGATTCTATTTGGCTAGTCTTGGTCATTTCTGCATTCAAACACTAGGAGGTGCACTATATGGATATGAAGAGTGATTTTATTCATGGATACTTGCAAGAATATATCTACATGAATCATCCTAAAGGGTACATATCAGACCCAACATTAGTTTGCATACTTCAAAAATCATGGAATGGCTTAAAACAACCCCCAAGAGCTTGGTATGCCAAGATGGACTCATTTATGCTATTACAGAAATTTGAAAGATGTAAGTCTGATCCAAATGTGTATTTGCAACAATATGAAGGTAATTTTCTGATTATAGTTATGTATGTTGATGATCTATTAATTACAGGAAGCACACTTGCTTCAATCAACTTCATAAAAACTGCTTTGCATGAAGCGTTTGACATGAGTGATCTAGGCTTGCCAAGGCAATTCCTTACCATAGAGACCACTCAATATTTTGATGGGATAATGATCAGCTAATCAAAGTATGCTTCAAACCTGATAATTAAGTTTAGTATGGTTGGTTGTAAGGATGCACCTTTCCCATTCCTCTCAGGAATCAGTATTGAGGAAGGAAATTTTGCACTGGTGGTGGATTCCACTATCTATCGACAATTGATTGGAATCCTTCTATACTTGACACATTCAAGGCATGATATTTGTTATGTCATAAATGCTGTACCAAGGTACATGCAACATCCTCATGAACTTCATTGGAAGGAAACTAAGAGGATTCTACAGTACGTGCATGGTACTAGAGACTTTGGCATTCATTATGCTGCAAATTCTGATCTATATTTGGTAAGATTCACAGATTCAGATTGGAATGGAGATAGCATAGATCAGAAGTCCACTTCTGACTATGTTTTCATGTTTGGTGGGGGGCCTATTTGTTGGTCAAGAAAAAAGTGTTAGGATTTATAATCCTTCCTTGTCAAGATTGGTCTATTAGATTATATTTGCCTAACTTAGGAGTCATTTAGTTATTATTGGGTCCACTAGTACCATTGGGTCCACTTGGCCTAATGGGGCCACATGTACCAGTCACTAGAGTGTGAGGAACATAGATAGAGGCTAACTACAAATGATTGCACATTCATGCATCAGTTTATGCACCTCCTAGACCAATCCCTACAATTTAGGATCCTCTGGGAATGCCAACACCAACCTCCTTGAGTTGTTGGCAGTTGGTGATTAGTCAAGCTTAGTTATGCTTCAATTACATTCAGTTATATGTCCTCTAGTTCAATTAGCACCAGCCTTGCATGGATGCATGTGGTAAGGTGCCTATTCTCACCTACTTCTCACCTACAACATCAATTAGACTAGTTTAACTGATTATAACTGATTGAGAGACTGAATTAGACCACTTGAGCTTATATAGTTAGACTTGATAATGATTTAGAAACTTCTAGTTATTGATGCAGTTAGATTGAGTTGGTGGATTTGAATCCTAACCACATGATTCGAATTCCATTATTTGTAACACTATTGTATACTGCTGGGATTAATGAAGTTTATACTATAATTATACTAATCAATACTTGTCTGTTTCCTGTGAGATTTTTTTTTTCAATGGGTATTATTCATTCCTTTTACACTACAAAATAATTAAATCTAATGGAACTCATTGCTTGCAGATCAATGCCTCATTAATTCTAATATGGTATCAGAGCCTCCTTAGGAAAGCTTCAAATCTGTCTACTCTCCATTGTACACCTGAAGCAGCTGGGTTTCCACATAAGTCCCAGAAAGTGTGCGTTGCTAGCTTTGGATTCATTCAAAGAAGTCTCTGTGGGCGCGACGAACCTTGAGAAAGTGTACATGTCGAGATGGAAGGCTTGTTTTTGACATAGTTTGAATTATTTTTGTTTTTGCAGTGATATTTTGTAGGTACAACTTCATATGGATTCGATATTATCAGTTCCTCTTCTTACTCCATCCACAAGATATTCAGAATGGAGATTGAAGATGATTTCATATATAAAGGGACAAGATCTCTATGAGGTATATACTGGGCTTGGTAAAGAGTCTTATGAAGATGAGAATGAATGGATAAATGACGGTGATAGAGATTTTGGAACAATATGTACGACCCTTTCTCCAAGCTTGCGCTACCTTATTAATTCTACCGAATACCCAAAGGATCTCTGGACAGAATTGGATAGAACCTTTGGAAAGCACAATGAGGATCATTAAATGAATTTGGAGAGCACACCCAGAACCACAAGAGTTCTTTATTCAAAAGTATCAACCTCTACTCTCTCTGATGAAGTTGTTGAAGATGAAGAAGAAGCAAAATATTCCACACAATCAATTCGAATTGAAGAAATCCTCCTTGGAGTGACTCCTTCTCCTGCTGCTACAGAAGTTTATGAGATATCTGATATCTCATATGGATGATCCAGAAGAAGACATTCGAATCTCTGTTATTGTAGAAAAACTCTCCTTCCATTCTATGCAAACATTCTCTAGTGATTCTTCTATTTTAAATTCGGTGCATATTTTACCAATGATTGCTTCAAAAAATAAAGAGGAATTTGATCTTTCTCTCTCTAATGTTGCTACTAGTGTGCAGAAAAGTAATACTTTGGATTTTTTTGGAAATAATATTAGATTTCAGGAGTGATCAATTCACTCTCAATGATCTAGAGCTTCCAACAAATTCCTACATGATTGCGTGCACTAATACTCATAATTTTGAAGAAGGAGAAAATGGTTAGAATAGCATTTGAGCCCAAAATCCAATGACAGAATTTGACGACATCCGACGTAAAGTATGATTGTGTCAGATTGCAATGATGAAAAATATTGTACATTCCAAATGTTTTATTGTCAGCTTGCAAAGTCGTCGAATTTTTGACTTTATACCTCGTAGGTTTTGTGATGAACATGTTTGTCTGAAATTAGACAACCTTGTCGTTTGAAATTAGACAACCTTGTCGTCTGAAATTTGACAACCTCGTTGTTTGAAATTCGATGAGAGTTCATCTGAAATTCGATAAACTTCTCGTCGGAAATTCGACAACGATTCGTCGGAAATTCGACAACTATTCGTCTGAAATTCGACAACTATTCATCATCATCATCATCATAATCATCATTGCCAACTTCATCATCATCCTCATCTTCATCATGATCATCATCGTCAACATCATCATTATCATCATCATCATCATAATCATCGCCATCTTCATCATCATCATCTTCATCATCATCATCATCATCATCATCATCAACATCATCATCATCGTCATCATCATCAACATCATGATCCTCATCTTCATCTTCATCATCAACATCACCGTCATCATCATATTCATCATCAACATCATCATCATCATAATCTTCATCATCATCATCATCACCACCATCATCATCATCATCATCATCATCATCATCATCATCATCATCTTAATCATCATCGTCGTCAGCACCATCAATGTCGTCATCTTCATTGTCGTCATCATCATCGACATTGTCATCATCATCATCATCATCGACATTGTAATCATCATCATCATCATCATTATCATCATCATCATCTTCATCGTGATTGTAATCATCATCATCATCATCATCATCTTCATCATCATCATCATCATCTTCATCATCATCATCATCACCACCATGATCATCATCAACAACAACATCATCAATCATCAATATCAACATCATCATCATCATCAACAACAACATCATCAATCATCAATATCAACATCATCATCATCATCATAATCATCATCGTCGACATCATCATCATCTTCATCTTCATCTTCATCATCATCTTCATCATCATCATCATCACCGACTTCATCATCATCTTCATCTTCATCATGATCATGATCAACATCACCATGATCCTCATCACCTTCATCATCGTCATCATCATCATCATCGTCATCTTCATAAGTATCATTTTCATCGTCGTCATCATCATCATCATCCTTGTCATCGTCGACATCATCGTCATCTTCATCTTCATCATCATCATCATCTTCATCATCATCATCATCATCCTCATCATCATCATTGACATAATCATCATCTTCATCTTTAAAATGGTTAATAAAATATTTAATTATATATTTTAAAAATAATTATAATTAATTTTTATATTATTAAAAAATCATTTTTATTAATTATAATCAATTATTTACAATAAATACATATAATATTTATAACCAATTAAACAATAATTTATAGCCATATGCACTTCGGATATAGAAAACAATATTGATATACAACCCATACATGAAGTCATGAAAACCTACTTATGGCATATTCTACAGATTATTGTGGATCATTACATGGGACCTCTTTGTAACAAGCCCTTAATGGATTATGTCCAACATGTTGTTGAGATACAAATGCTCTTATAAGTATGATAACTAGACATGCATTATACAATATGGTTGGGTAGGGAATTGGACAATGTCAACTTGTATGATACAATATGGTTGGGTAGGGAATTGGACAATGTCAACTTGTATGATACAATATGGTTGGGTAGGGAAAATGACAATGTCTACTTAGGTATTCAAGTGTTAGTATTATAACATATGGAGTAGTTACTAGCGGTTCATTAGTGGAATCCCACATTAAAATCAAAACAAAACAAAGTTTTGTTTAGTGGTTCATTAGCAGAAGAACACATGGACCTCAAAGGAAAACAAATTTTTCTACAAACTAATTTTTAGAACTCAACAATGGGTTGTTGGAATACAAGGATGTTTTGTACAAAATTTGTTTAGAACTCAACAATAAGTTTTTGGAATAGAAAGAATGGTGTCCACTGACATGAATAACATCATATAGGCATGGTGTGATTTGATGCAATTGAGGTGATGTGATTTGATGCCATTGACAAGATCATTTTTTACCACACTTACAAATCAAATACAATTAATTGTGCCACCAATCAAGATGTCTTCAAATTCCTTCTTATGCCTAACTACTCCACCAACGTACCATTTGGCACCATCCACTTAAACTTGTAGAAAATACCTTGGACCACTCTTCCATATCAGTCACCATTAATTTATCCACCATGAGGTATGTTGTTGAATAATACGACTTTGGAAATATCTTCAATTCCTCTTAGCTAGCACTACATCTTGCACCCGTAGAGGATACATTGGACCTTGTCAACTATATGGAACTCTTATAAACTTTAGATAAATATCCTTCATCATCACCATCATCCTCAACATCACCATAATCATCATTGTCATCATCATTAGCATCATCATCAAAATCACCATCATCATCATTGTCATCATCATTAGCATCATCATCAAAATCACCATCATCATCATCATCATCATCATCGTCATCATCATCATCACCATCATCCTCATCATCATCATCACTAGCATCATCATCATCATCACCATCATCGTCATCATTATTATCATCATCATTAGCATCATTGTCATCATTAGCGTTAGCATCATCATTAGCATCATCATCATCATCATTAGCATCATCGGCATCGTCATAACCATTGACCCGCGATCATCATCACCATCATCCTCAACATCATCATCATCCTCATTGTCATAATCAAAATTAGCATCATCATCATCATCATCATCGACATCATCATCACCATCACCATCATCATCATCATCATCGACATCATCATCACCATCACCATCATCATCATCATCATCGCCATCATCATCATCATCATCCTCCATTCCTCCTCCTCCTCCTCCTCATCATCGACATCATCATCATCATCATCATCATGATGAAGGTGAATTCATTGAAGTTCCTATATCTGTATGCGACTATCTCTTCATCCTCTTCATCCTCCTCCTCCTCCTCCTCCTCATCATCGTGTCCATCATCATCACCATCATCATCACCATCATCATCATCATCATCATCGACATAATTATCATCATCATCGACATAATTATCATCATCATCATCATCATCACCATTATCATCATCGTCATCATATGCTTAAATTTTAAATGTGTCAAGACGCAAAGAGTAAGAAACAAGTATAAGTAATTCTTAAATTAAATTTACCTATCACTCTTTAATTAACACTATCAACTAACATTTGACACGCTAGATTGTTGTGATATTCTTATCACTCCTTGCCAATGTGATTGCAAGGCATTCTTTGAAGGTGAAGTCCATAATTTTAGGTCTTCTTCCTCATTATCATTCCTTTTGGTAAGACGATAAAGAGGGCAGTGGCCTACTTCGACATGGAAAATGGTTTTGACATACGCATTAGATGTTTTCATGAAATAATTTAAATTACTACATGTGACTGTCGATTCACTGAATCGTGGACTGGTACAAAACACAACAAATTTTAGAGCCTCGAGCCCTTAATTACTCACACTTAGAACTTTCTCAAGTCTAGCCATTAATAAACTTCGTTTGGTATTTTTGTTCAATTTAAAAGGCGGATTGTTGAGACTCAGACATGCAGTGAGTTGAAAGGATTCAATTGAATTAGGCTTGATTCCTTTTCCCCTCCATCCCATACATGTATGCTTTCACAACAAGTGTTGAACAAACAAATTTAATGCCCTCACCCCGGTTATGCTAGCTTTGCTAACTTGCTTGGTATGTAGGATTTTTTTTTAATGTTTTCTGAGTTGTATATTATTTTATCTTAGGTTTCCATTCCTTATCATTCTTAGATCTCTCAAGCTTGGATTGCACTTGGATGCCCCAATATGGTTAGGACATAGTCTAAGTAGTTTTTTTGTATAATGAAGTGTGCTCCAACTTAAAAAATATAATAGAATAGTTGTTATGTTACTGAACATACACATGAATACACATATGACAACTTAATGTGTTCAAAATAAGTTTTATTGAAAGTATATCATTTTTTCATGTAAATATTAAGAGATGCTCAATTATTAAAAATTGTAAGAAATTGAAAGAATTTTTTTTATTTTCTGCATTTTTTTAATGAAAGGTTTAGTTAATTTATATTTGTCAATTAAAATACCCACCCTTCAAATTTGATCAGTGGTCGCAATAAGTTGAAGAGTCATAAAAAAATTGATAGGATAATTAGAAAAAGATTTCACAAAATATATTTAACAAAATTGATGTTGGAGAGCTCGCGGCCTTGGGGATTTTGGACTGAAACCCTTGCTGAGAATAGTTTCGGTCCTAGCCAACTATAGGGAGTAAAAATCACTTAGATTTATCATTTGCATTGTAAATCGTTGTGGAGATTAATTAAATTTTTTGGCACATTTTCAATAGTTGGTTGAAGAAGAAAAAAGCTATGAGTTGAATTGTCTGCTGTAACCATTGTAGAAGGGCGCATTCTTCTCTAAGAAGGCCAAGTACCATTCCTTGGAATTCTGGGTAGTGTAAAAGTAGTGTAGACATCTATTGAAGGGCGAGTTCATCCTTAGGAGGCTGATTCATTTCCTATGTAGAACTATATCCTAACATCATTGCTATTATTTTGTGTTTCTAGCTATTTTTATTTTCATTACATAGATAAATTCAGAAGCATCAAAAACCCTAACTCCAACATTATCTAATCTCAACTGTAAAAAGTTCGTAATTTCATAGAAAATCGAAGTTTCCAGATTTCCAGGTAATGCATCTAGCAAAGAACATCTAGCTTGGTGATGTTCAATGGATATTGAGTGTGATGCCATCAAATGCAGGTCAGCTTGGTGGTGTTCAATGCAGCCATCCATCCCGTACCTGGCCTGAACCATGCGCCTAAACACACTAAAAATGCCTGTATGTTTGTGCAAAGCCCTATGTGTTTAACCTTTACGTCTTCTTGTCCTTTATCGGGGCCGATCAAAGCTCCTTTCCACGTCTCCCTCATCCTCTACATCATCCCACACTCTGGATGTTCTGAGCCTCATACTCGTAAAGGAAGAAAGGAGCCTTTAAGGGGAATTTTATCATAAACTTGGAGAATGGGTGGAGAAGGAGTTAGGGGAATGATGATAGTTACTATCTACCATTTTTCACACTAGGGAATACTCTGTTCCCTCTGGCCTCTCTAATAGATATTCCTGATCAATAGGGTTCATCGGAACGCACTCTGGTTGGATCGACCTTACCCTATTCATGCGCAGGCATTCATTTACTGACCATATTTTATATTTAGGGGCAGGATGTGGTTCTTTTTTTTGGGGCACTGGAAAGCATGGGAGGAAGCAGGGGACGCATTCTACTAGGCTCTAGGACAACGATTTTATCCTCCTGTCCAAGCGAGTCGTCCAGCATCTCTATCCGAGAAGGAGGGAGTGGGTTGTTCAGGTCTTATGAGGCTCAAAAAGCAAATACAAACTTAAAAGAGGTGTGTGCTAAAAAGTGTGTTTGACTATCGAGTATGATGCCATCACATGCACATCTATTGGTTAGCTGGAGATGTGAACCGCTATTGTCGTGGTTCATTGTTACTATGCAGACTCTAATCATGGGTATTGCTTGGAAGCTATTGTCTTTGTGTGTATTGTTGTTCTATGTATTTCTGGGTTTGAAGATACTCTCTTTCTGGATGTTGTTGGGGAGTTCATGCCATTGCCATAGGATTTTATGATTGTTGTAGAAACCATTAATAATGAAGCTGTAGATTTGATAAGCAAGACTGCATTCCTTTCACGTTATTTGCTTGGTGTTTCTATAGAGTTTTTAGATTCATGAGAATGCAGAAAAAATTTCCATACAAGAGGTTTTTGTTTGAGCAACAAAGTTGCGCAAGAGAAGCTCAACATATTTGGGTACAACAACATGAAGAGAAAATGGTGAGGATGGCTTTGATAATTTGTTTCCAATTTTGATCCAGATCCCCCATTGACCTTTTATTTGACATCTATAGAGCACTGAATTTCCAAGGTTTTTTGAGGTATGTTGATTAAAGCAAATTGTTAGGACATTTAGACACTTAGGAGTTAGTTAAGCCTTCAACTTGTGTAATATATCCGTTAGGTAAAAATGTTTCTTTAGTATGCATTAGTATGCATTTGTAAATATTCTAATCCGACAGTCATGATATGTTCTAGACATAGAGTGATCCGACGATTCAACTTCTCTTAGATCATACCTACCATTGATTCCTGGCTTAACACCTGATTGGTCTATGATCTCTATTTAAAGAGCATAGAGGGTCCTTGGCTAGTTGATCGATTATGAGAAGCTCATGTAACTTTCTTTCTTTTGCATAACAAATTGCTCCAAGTAGCTATTTGGCTGGGGCCGTGGACTGTTTCCCTCTCGAGGATTTTAACCACGTGACAAGCATCGGTGTGTTGATCTATGATCTATTTGTGTGAAGTGGTTGCTCAAGGTGTTCGGTCTTTTGGGAGTACCTTGTGTACCCAACCATGGTATCATAGATTTTATGAAGAGCCGCTTTCGGTTTTGATCAAGATCTGGAACCGGTGTTGCTGAAACTTTGAAAGGGTTTTTGGTTCTGAATTTTCTGTGCATTTTTGGCCTATGGGAGCTGTTCCATTGCGTCCAAAGCACCATTTCCATTGAGAAATAGTTTTCGTTTCACCGAAAACCATTTTTCGTTTGTTCCATAAACACCCATTTCAGCAAATTTGAAGGTATAATGTTACAGTGAGAGATTTGTTTTTTTTTAAATATCTCATATCTTATCAGTTTTATTATTAGATCTTTTTGTTTTAGTCTCACACTGTTGCCTTCCCTAACTGCATATGCTCTTTTCCGTGCACCTTGCGCGATCGCGGCGAATCAGAAACAGTAAGGGAAAGTTTTTTTCTTGTCTTCTCGGCTACGTATGCTCTTTGCCATGCACCTTGTGCGATCACGGCAAATCAGAAACAATGAGAAAACTTGAAAACGTAGACTTTCCGGGTAAGCTAACTAAGATCTAACCCCATTGTGGGGAAAATTTTTTTTGCTTTTGTTTTTCATTTTTTTTGTGATTTGCAGAAAAACGAGAGAACGAGAGAGAAGAGTAAAAAAAAAAAAACAGAAGCCCCCTTCATCTTTCCATTATTTTACGTATCTTTTAAACTTAGCTCACTTGGTCCAAAGTTGCTTTATTCCTTAACAGGTCTTGAGTTCAAGTCTTATTAAGCTACTTTTTAGTGCATGCAATTTCTATTTTCAAGTTACTTTATTGTAAAAGTGCATCTCACATAAATAAAATAAAATAAAAAGTGAGTCACTTAAGTCTTTTAATTTATTGGTGCACTGTTTAAAAGTAACATTATTGTAAAAGTGAACCTCACTTATTTTACAAAAGTGATTCACTTCAAAGCAACTTTATTGTAAAGTGATTGTCAAAGGTTGATCTTGGGAAGAGGGGGGTTCTTTTTTTTAGTTGGTCAAGTTAATATCTGCCACGTCATTATTGGGGACATCTTCAACATTTTCTTTGATCAAGCATAACTTCATCATCCAGAATATGTTTTCAGTGCTATTTTTTTTTAAACCGCATATTTTTTTGAGCTCTTTGCAAGCAAATAGTTAGTTTCTATTTTTTCAGCCATTATTTTACAGTATGGCCATCCCTTGTGATATTATACTTACAAGTTCTAACTATTTCTCATGGAAATCTTGTATGGAGGATGTTCTACGAAGTAGGGGACTTTACAGGATAATCTCAAGGAAAGAAACAGAACCCACTAATGATGATAAGAAAATTAAATGGGAAAATAGATGTGATGAAGCTCATGGATTGATCGGGATGTCAATCTCTACTGATTTGCGATTCCACATATCTGGAATTGATGAACCTGATAAAGCTTGGGAAAAGTTGGAATCTGTGTTTGGTAAACACAATGAAATTCGGGGTCATCAACTTAAGAATGAGTTGCTTTCCTTGAATCCAAATGATTTTTCATGCATTCAAGACTATTTATCTAAGTATAAAATTGTTAGACTCTTATTTGCAGAATGCAAGATTAAGAAAGAAGACAAACAATGTATTTATCATATTCTTTCCAAACTTGGACCTGGATATTCTGTTTTTGTATCTACATTCTACTCCATGAAAGAATCCTTGACTGCAACTAGCTATTAAGAGCCTAGTCTTGAATCATTTTGTGATTTCTTAATTAGAGAGCAAGATAAGCTCATTCATCTTGGAATAATTAACAATGCAAATACATCTGGGAAAGCCTTATTATCCCAACAGAAAGAAAAGTCCAAGCCTCCCAGGAAACATAATTTTCGAAATAATAAGCCAAACAACAAGGGTCCCAACCCCTCTCAGTCAGCTCCTTTTTTAAAAAATGACAAAGGATCCAAGCAAAAAGGAAAGAAGATTGAGTGTCATTGCAATTTTTGTGGGAAATATAATCATGATGAATCTAAGTGTTTCAAGAAGATGGCAGCCTTGGAAGCAGCAATGAAGAAGCACCACATCGGCATAGATTCGTCTTCAGAATCTAACTCTCATGGACATGCACTTTGTGCTTCTAGTTACTCTTATACTACATCTTCTTCTTCTACTTCAAATGAATGGCTCATTGATTCTGGAGCATCTTATCATATGGCTAAGGATCAAGCCATATTTTCTACTATGCATGAATGTAACACCAAACAATATTTGTTGGTGATGATAGATCTCTAAGTGTTGTAGGATCTGGAACAGTTCCAGTAGAAAATGGTCATTTCAATGATGTACTATTTGTTCCAAAAATTTCCTGCAATTTGTTATCAGTCTATCAAATTACTCATTCAGGTGAAGGTAAGCTGTGACGTTTACACCTCACAAAGTTGTAATTAAGGATTTTAAAAATCCTCAAAATGTCCTTGCTACTGGAACTGTTGATGATATTACCAGGTTGTACAAATTTAACAACTTTGGGTCATCACCTTTTCCTTCAGTTTTTGTTGCTCATAGTGATAACTTGAGCAAACTTTGGCATGAGTGATTTGGTCACTTAAGTTATTGCTCATTGCAACAACTATGTAAAGACAATATGGTGACTGGTCTTCCGATGGTATCTTGCAAGGATGGTGTTTGTTTCGGTTGTGTACTCGGAAAACATCATCAGGACAATTTTGACAAACGTGCCTCTTGGCACGCCTCGGTTCCTTTGGAGATTGTGCATAGTGACTTGTGTGGTTCTCTTCCATCTGCATCCTTTTCTGGTTTCAAATATTTCTTAACTTTCATTGATGACTACTCCATATGCACTTGGGTTTACTTCCTAAAACTTAAGAGCGAAGTATTTAACATGTTCTTGGCCTACAAGGCCCTTGTTGAAAAACAATCTGGTCATCAAATTATTAAGTTAATATCTGACAATGGAGGAGAATATGTTAACAACAAGTTCATTACTTTCTGCACTGAACAAGGAATCCAACAACAACACACTGTTCCATATACACCACAACAAAATGGTGTAGCTGAACGGAAGAACCACACTTTAAAAGAAATGGCTAATTGTATGATCCAATCTAAGGGACTAAGTCTTCAATATTGGGAAGAGGCCATAAATTGTGCAAATTACATAGTTAATCACACACCCATTAAAGTTTTACAAGGTATAACACCGGAAGAAGCATGGAGTAAAATTAAATCAGATGTAAGTCACTTTCGTGTGTTTGGTTGTGAAGCATGGGCTCACATTTCAGATGAAAAACGGAAAGCATTGCAGCCTAAAAGTGAAAAGTGCATATTTGTTGGATATTCAGAAGATGTAAAAGGTTATAGACTTCTTCAGCCCCATTCACATGATATAATCATTAGAAGAGATGTTAAATTTGATGAAAATCTCTTGGCCTGCGAGCCTAACTTAGCGGGTGTGCCATCTTTGGCTTGCGAGCCTGATTTGGCAATTGTGCCTTCTTCTTCTTATTCTTCTTCCAACTTCCTTGACAGGTTTCCAACTCTAGTTTCTGATGATGACAATGAAGATGAAAATCCACCTCTTCCTGCTCATGTTCCTCCAATTGCACCATCACCAATGCCTCCTCGATGGGTCCGTTCAACATGTGAAGCAGCTGGTGATCTTGCCGATGATCCTAGAGATCAACGTCGAACACGTTCTCATTTTCAGCGAGCCTCTTCCCTTTTGGCTCAAGTTTCCGAGAATCATGATCCATAAAATTTTGCAGAAGCTTCAGGAAATCCAGATTGGGATGCAGCTATGGATGAAGAATATCGTTCCTTAATGGTGAATGATACTTGGGATCTTGTTCCTCTTCCAAAAGGAAGAAAATTTGTCAGATGTAAATGGGTCTACAGAACTAAGTATGCATTGGATGGAAGTGTTGAAAGAATTAAGGCAATGTTAGTTGCCAAAGGTTTTTCCCAAGTTGAAGGGATTGACTACAATGAAACCTTTTCCCTTGTAGCAAAAATGAACTCCATCCGCCTTGTCCTTTCCCTTGCAACCTTACATAACTGGGAATTCCATCAAATGGATGTCAAGTCTACCTTCTTACATGGTGATTTACATGAGGAAATTTACATGGAACAACCTCCTGGATATGTTAAGAATAACTCTAGCCTTGTTTGTCTCCTTAAGAAATCCTTATATGGCCTTAAGCAAGCTCCTAGAGCTTGGTATGCCAAAATGGATAGCTTTCTCCTTGACACTGGTTTTTCTAGATGCCATTCTGACCCCAATGTCTATACCAAGAAAGTAGGAAACCATCTCATCATACTTGTTCTTTATGTTGATGATCTTATCCTTATTGGTAGTGACCCTAAACTTATAACCCATGTGAAATCCAGTCTTAAGCAAAATTTTGAAATGTCAGACTTAGGATATTTGCATTATTTTCTTGGTCTCCAAGTCTTGCAAACCAAAGAAGGAATCTTTATTTCCGAGTCTAAGTATGCTTGTGACCTTGTTCGTTGCTTCCACATGGAAGATTGTAAACCAGCCCCTTCTCCCTTCCAGTCTGGAGTCAAACTTTCTGCCACTTGTAGTTCCCCTGAAGTAGATGCCACCTTGTATCGTTAAATTGTTGGTAGTCTTTTATACTTGACTCATTCCCATCCTGACCTTTCCTTTGCCGTTGGTCGTGTTGCCCGTTAGATGCAAACTCCTCATGAAAGTCACTGGAAAGCAGCAAAAAGAATACTTCGATATATTCGAGGTACAATTCAGTTTGGGATTCATTAAAGTACAAGGGGGAAACCTTTGTTGGTTGGTTTCACTGATTCAAATTGGGCCGTCGATCCTGATGATCGAAAGTATACTGCAGGTTATGTTTTCAGTCTGGGATCTGGACTTGTCACTTGGGCTTGTAAGAAACAACAAGCTTTTGCTCTTTCTTCAGTAGAAGCAGAATATCGAGCCGCAGTTAATGCCAGTCAGGAAGCTTTATGGCTTCGACATATCCTTTCAGAGTTTGGATTCGAGTAGCAGCAACCTACTCCACTTTGGTGCGACAATCAAAGTGCCATCAAGCTTGCCAAAGATCCAGTTCTACATCAGTGCAGCAAACACATTGAGCTACACATGCACTTCATAAAAATCTTGTTCATGATAGTGTTATTGAAGTTCTCTATTGCCCTACAGATGATCAAGTTGCAGGCATCTTCACCGAGTCTGTTACAGAAGCGAAGTTTTCTAAACTTCGGTCTATGTTAGGAGTTCAGGAATGTGTCCTTAAGGGGGGATAGGCTCTAATGCCTCCTTCCTTCTCCTAATAGTGTCACTTTTGTAAATCCTTCAATCCTATCCCAAGTTGTTCTTAAGGGGGGATGTTAGGATATTTAGACACTTAGGAGTTAGTTAAGATCAACTTGTGTAATATATCCGTTAGGTAAAAGTGTGTTTCTTTAGTATGCATTTGTAAATATTCTAATCTGATGGTCATGATATGTTCTAGACATAGAGTGATCCGACGGTTCAACTTATCTTAGATCATACCTACCATTGATCTGTGGCTTAACACCCGATTGGTCTATGATCTCTATTTAAAGAGCATATAGGGTCCTTGGCTAGTTGATCGATTATGAGAAGCTCACGTAACCTTCTTTCTTTTGCATAATAAATTGCTCCAAGTAGCTATTTGGCTGGGGCCGTGGATTGTTTCCCTCTTGAGGGTTTTAACCATGTGATAAACATTGGTGTGTTGATCTGTGATCTGTTTGTGTGAAGCGGTTGCTGAAGGCGTTCGGTCTTTTGGGAGTACCCTGTGTACCCGAACACAAATTATTTAGTTATATTATTAATTGAAGACACTGTTTGACATATTCATGAGGTATTTCATGAAGAATTGTGAAGTCATTGTTCTGTTATTTCATGGCGTATTTCACTATCTACTAAAGTAAACCACTTAGATCTTTTTCATGGATTATCTGAAGAAGTTGAAGCTATTGGGTTTATGTGCAATACTTGGGAATCACTTATATCTTTTTCATGGTTTATCCTAAGAGGTTGATGCTATTGGGTTTATGTGCAATACTTGGGGTTGTCAATAATTGATTAAGTTTAACACCCCGATGTCTTTTGAATGTATAGGAAAGCAAATTCCTCAAGTTCTTGGGTTTTATGTGAAACTCTTTATTGTGGTTAATGAAAGACACAAATCTCAATTAGTAAGCATCAAACATTTCTCATTTCTATAGTTTATTCTAACATGGATAAGTTATTAAGCTTCATTGCTCATATTATGTGATTAGTTCTTTATATTTTGCAGTAAGAGTAGCAGTGATGGCATACAATATTTCCATGATTCTAATATGGAGAAGTTATCAAGCTTCATTGCTAATATTATGTGATTAGTTTTCTATATTTTGTGATCAGAGTAACAATGGATTGTTGTGTGTTGGAGATATTATTAATAAGCATGCAATTGCATGCAGTGGTTTTTGAAAAGAACACTGAAAGAGGAGAGGTGGATGAATTGGTTTAATGTCCGCTAAGATTCTCTTTGCCTTTTATTTTTATTTTTTTTTCATTGAATTTGAATGCTTTATTTAGATTTTTTTTCTTCTAAAATTACCTTTGTTAATTGTATTCCTCAACTACCAATGTTCAAGCCATGTAGAGGTTATTGAAGAGACAAGTTTATTTTTAAATTGTAGGAACATGCTCTTTCATGTCATTATAAACCTTTTTCCTCAACCAACAGTGCAATTGCAAATTCTAAGCAACATTGGTTACAATTTGTTTTCATTGTGTTATGCATTAGAGTTTGAATATATATTGCAGTAATATGCACCTTCTTTTGGTTAATCTTTAGGGTGACTTATAAGTTGGGTAAAGAGAAATTCTTACCGAAGTCTTTCACTTTGCATAACCTTTTCTATAACTCATAGACTACCATAGATTTTGTGTTTGGATATTTTCAATGGAAATAACTTTATTGAGTAGTTTTAACTTGGGGATTTTTTATTGTTTTTTAAGATTTAAGCTCTTTATTATCAAATGGGTGGTGGTAGGAAAATAAGTTTTTGGGCCCTTGTGTGTATGTTTTTTATTAATTTATTCCGTAAAGTTATAGTATGAAGAAGTGGATTTGTGGAGATAGAGGATACCCATTAATTTGTGAATGTCAATAAGGTATTTGTCAATGGGTTCAACTTTTACTAATTAATGATTAATGCTACATATTCAACATAGAGAAATAAGGTTACATTGTCTTTTGAACAAGCTAAGGGGTTAGACCTTCAACAAAGTCTAATACAAGTAATCCTAGACTTTTCTTAATGAATATGATGAACATAACTTCTCCGCGACGAGTTGCAATGAAGGCCTTGGACTTTGTTTCTCTCTTTTTGTTACTTTGTTTCTCTAGTTTGTAATGATTGCCTTGGACTTTGTGGTCTTTGAGGCCAACAAGTATGGTTTTAGAATAATAGTTAGAATGGCCAACAATTATGTGAACTTTAGAGGAAATGCCCAATATGTACAATAGGATCACTATGTTGGACAAAATATTAACTCTAAATTTTATATTCTCAAAAATCTCTTTGTTAAAGCCTACTAAAATAACCATGTCAACGTAGTAGTGTATAAAAATGGTTATCTCTATTGAAGGTGAAGGGAAAGGGAACTAATAATAAGATGAAAACATTGAACATTAATTGCATACCACCATATCAACCCATCACAAAGGCATAAAATCAAAACAAATTAATTACATTTAATGTTTGAGTATTTTCCCTATGGGAAAATATGAGTTTTTGGATATACAATATGATTTCAAATTTAAGATTGTCCAAGATGTGTAGAGAATGGTGTTAGAGTTGAGTTGGATAACAAACAAGACCAACTAGAGAATACTTTGTACCAATAGAGAATTAAATACTCGTAGTTGGGGATTATTTCCAACACTCCTTAATCACAACTACTTCCTTCTATGACACTCACACGATCTTTTTGATACACAAAACCCCTTTTTGCCAATGCCTTGGGGAAAATATTTGTACACTTATCTAGGCGCAAAAATGTTAAAAGATAGCTCCATTGTTAGTCAACTCTATAATGAAATGATATATTGTGTCAATGTCCAAGTTACTCCTCTTGTGAAATACTCGATTCTTGGAGAGTGCTACTGTTGAGTTGTTGTTACTATTTGTTGGTTCTTCTTGTTCAAGCCTCAATTATTTAAACACTCTCTTCATCCAAATTGCTTGACTTGATTTTCTTATTGCTACATACTCTACATATTAAAGAGTGGCAATAGGTTGTTTCTTGGAATCCCTTGAAACCTTATTCCAGAAAAGAAAAAAATAAACTGACGCGCTCTCCTTGTCATTAATGCTACCTGCATAAAATGATGTGCTCTCCTTGTGGTAAACTTAGGATGATATATTCACTATTTTTGCAAACTTCCACCCCATGCTTCTTCTTCTTTGGGATGATAATACTTTTATTCTTTTCTATACCCCAACGTGCTCTTTTTTCACATGCGTGATCTCAACCATTTCCCGAGGTCACATCTCATATGATGTTTTTTTGTGTTTATCACACCATTGAAATTAATATTATGTGTTTATTATGATTATAGGACCATTTCTCATTATCATTTCACTTGAGTTGGGCCATTTTTGGGATTTCCTCGATTTACGTGTCATCAAGTAAGTCACATTCGATATATATTTGTATTCTTTATATATATTTGAGATGCACATTTACACTAAAGTATTTTTTTGCTTACAGATACAGGTCATTAGTAGTTTCCCATTTTGGTGACGTCCACCTCTACAAGTATGATCTCCTAACTGACATGGAGGACATCCTCTCACTCGAAGTTTATGATGCATTGATCCAATCTACCATCTATGCCTATAGGACCCCCTTCTCTATAAGTATGTGGCCAAACCCCACCACTATTGTGCTTTACCTTACTCAATAGTATTGCCTACCTCTACATGGGTGACCAATTTAGTACCCTTTGCATTTGGCACCCATGTCGCTCACATCCCTCTAGGATTGGGAGTCTATATAGTTTGACATATAAATATGAAGTTGCATGCACTTACTCATATTGTCACTCATTGGATATGTCCTAGAAATGGACTTATGGCTTGAAGTTTCCTTTAAGCTCTTTTTTCACTCCTTAGAAAATGAACATATCGACGAGTGTGCTTGTTTCCTTTTGAATAGTTAAAAGACTTGAAATAACATCCGTCATGTATTTGTTTACCCCTTTTTCGGACCACATGGACTATTTCCAAAAAGGGAATACTCTCGTCTCCTTAGGCTAGAATATTTATCCATTGTACACTTTTATGTTTTTTTTGGGATTTGGAGACTAACTTTACTAAAAATACCACTTTTAGGGTTTTATTTATGTTTTAAGACTCTCTAAAAATGAAAACACTAGTGAGAATTGACCATTTTGGGCTCGCTAAAATTCCACGGGACAGTACCATATCGAGCACACTTTTATCCCTTCTTTGAGATAATTAAACCATGAAGAATGCCAAAACAATGATTTTAAGCACCCATACAAATCACATACAGTCCCTTATGTCGGTATCATTCTCAATCGCTTTATTCTGAGTATTTTTTCATGAGTCACCTTTGGAGTATTTTTTCCCATGATAATCATTTTTTCGTCTGAGGATATTCTATTGTATCCATTCCTAGTGCAGTTATCCCCACCAAGTCACTCGAGCTATAATTCCCTCTCCTGATATTAATCTCATATGCTACCAAGTCAGCGTGGTTTCCATACTCTATACAAAGGAAGTTTGAGTCACATTAATTATTCACCGTTGTATCCACCCATAGTGTCTCATCCTTGTGTCATGTTCTAGTCACTACATGGTTGTATCCCTTGTGTTCATGTCAGGGAACCCTCATTTCCTTGGCAGTTAGAAGTCTCCCTATGTTGACATCATCAAATCTATTCCAAAATACAAACCCATAGGTCCATGTACCTTGGCCTTATCACCATCAATGATGAGTTCCTATGGATCACCTGAGAGGAGTCCTTAACACCCCTTAGGAAGGTTGTTTCTCATGTGCTCGATATCAACTACACAATCACACCATTGAGATTCGTATAGGGTATTGGTCCCCTCATTATTTGTCTGAAGACTCAAGATGTCCTTCAACTATGGCACAATGGTGAGTCTCTTTTTAACCCTTATAGATTTTGTTCCTTTGGATATCGAGGTTGTGTTGGAAAAAGTGTTCAGAAACCCTTAGTTTGAGGATTCTTGTTGTATCCATTTCTAGATACATTGCATTATACCTCCGATATTTAGACTCGTATTTATTTGAATCCTTACAGTTGGTATACACCTTTTGTATGTGGAAGAGAAAAATATTAGTTTAGTTGTTTTTATTCACATTTGCTTCACGTAGAGCTTTGTTTTTTATGTTATTTACTAGGGTTTACTACAGTAATTGTATTTCCAATTCATTCTACTACTAATGCTTCCATAATTCTTAGTAGGTTCTTTCTTGGACAAGCTAGTGTGAGAACACTAGCTACATATTTGGACACCATAGCTTCCACAACCTTCACATTGTTTGGAAGATCAAAATTCTTAAAATTCCACTATTCTAAGAACCATTATTCTCAAATTCCACTACTCAAATTTACACTCCTAATCTTAGATTCCTTCTCAACCACATCACAATGCCTTTGCAACCAATCAACTTACACTTTCGTTCCCATATACACACTTAGGTCCTCACAACTCAGGAAGTTGGGTAGCTAATCGAACTTTGCACCAAGATTTCAAAATTGCACCAATCCATGAAATTCCAATCACTTCGCATCACTTCATGGGATACAACTTCCATCCACTGAGTGTCCCACTTAGAGGCTCAAACTTGACACAAGTACTTTTCTACACCTATACTTCACAATTGTTCTTCTTCTCATCTCCTTTTACCTCAAAAGGTCAAAAGTTGTTGCTAAAATGACTCTCCCAAGTCCACTAAGTCTACCAAATATGCAATAAAGCCACATTTCCTCTACACCTAAGGAACCAAGACTAAAAAAAAATTTCTACTATTTTCAACCAACCTATAAATATCATTGCTAAAATTATTTTCAAGCATGCTAGAGTTTTGGTGCTTGAAATCCCACCTTGATACCTCATGTTTCTTCACAAGTCTTATTTGTGCGAGTCACATACTAGCATTTTCTCTTGGTCGACTCTCTCATTGGTTTATCTTGTCCACTTAGCCCAATGTGTGCCCATTTTACCAATTTCACACTCAAACTTTGCACACCAATGTCAATCCGAAGTCTCCTAAGAATGATGACCCCACACAAAAGATTACACATCAATACTTTCACTGCTTGAAATTAACAATTACTAGGGATAACAAATTCACATTTTCCCAAGGAGAAAACTTATGTTTGCAACAGATGTGGCTATTCATCTTCCATGTAAATCTGAACTACCTCCTGATCTAAGTAATCAATATGTCTTCCTATGTTTGCATGGTCGTTTCCTTCATGGTATACACTCAACACTTAAAACTGCATCACAACTTTCTCTTCTAACAAGTAGTTTCTCCTTTTGTTTCCTTTATGTTGTGATTTAGTCACCTCTTGTGCCTCAAAGGGATGGCATCTTAGGTTATTTATGTCATCTTTCTTCTCCAAGGAATATCATACTACAAAAAGAAGTGGAATCTTTAGCCTTTAATCACACGTAATGTGTTTAGTGTATTGTCTTCACAAGAGCTGCAATCCTAACAAAAATTCTTAGCTTCACACAACACAATATAGTATATACATACCAGCATGAAAGCTTCCATAATTGGATTTGCCTTGTTGCAACTTACAATTAGAAGGATCGGCTATATGATTTTGTGGAGAGGCTACATATGACCAATATCATTTGATGATTAGGAGGTTGGTAACCTGAGAGTTCTTGGCGTTCCTTTAATGGGTTATTTAGAACTGAACAAACTCATGTCATATGCAATCTAATAGATAGAAGACATAACAAAGCATCCTAAAGGCCACAAAAATGGTGTATCTGTGCCATTTTTTGGATTACAACTAGCAACAAGCATTGCTTCTGTTGCATAATTTTCAACCTTAAATGGTTGACAAGGTACCCAATAGTCAAAAGTTAAAACAATGTGTGTGTGTGTGTAAAAGCTAGTATGGACCTGTATCAAATAATTCACACAATGTAATATAATAGTACTTAGTACACATAAGTCACTATAAATTTAAGGTTATTTGTGTATCATTGGACAGATCTTTGTGCCTAATGAACTTGTAGAGGATATCCAATGTGGGATATTTGGGCCTTGCAATGCTGGAAACCTTAGGTTATGTTGGCTCACAAGGGTCATACTACATAATGTCATTGTCTTGGTCAATGAAAGTAAGTGGCGGGGATAGATTGTTTGTATGCCATGGAACTAATCTTTGTTGTTTAGACCTACAATGGTTATGGAGTGTATGTTCTTTGGGCCCTCTGGTCCTGAAATTAAAAGAAAACATGTAATGGGGACCCATGGAGCTCATTTTAAATTTACATAGGGAGGGACCACTATTGTTATGCGGCTCAAGAATCCCCATGAAGATGCATCTTTTTAACCGACTATTCCCTATGGCTTAGATGTTAGAGGTCAAGCCTAAGGTCTGTTGATTAGGCACATGTGGAGAGTACAAACCATTATGCTCTAGTGTCTGATTTGTAGCAAACAAATTGTTCCCAAAAATCTTGTCCAAATTGAGTTTTGTGACCACCCCCCTCGTCTTGAGAGCATCTTTAGGTTTATTTATTATGTTTATAGACTCCAATCTGTCCATGACTAGGTCTCAAGAAGGAGGAGGCATTCTCACTTCTTGTTCTTCTGAGGAGATTACGGTTGATTACCTCTCGTAATATTTAGGAGCAAAGGTGAGCCTCTCCACTCCTACAAACTGTAAGTATCAGATTGACCATAAACCCCCCTTTAAGTACTCTTTAGATGTCCCTCCTCACCTTCTCTCCCTAAAAGGAGATAGTAATAGAGAGATCAGGAAAGACTTCTGTTGACATATTGTTTACATCCCTCTTTCGACATATCTTTTTTTGACTGCGTTTTTGGTCAACATGCAAGCAACAACTAGGCTACATAAGATATTCAATGGGAAATAGCTTGCCATATTATGGAAGTTAACCTTCACCTAAGAGGCCAAGAGTAGGGAGCATCTATTTTGCTAAAGTCACAAAAGATTTGCACCTGGCCTCACACACTTTTTGCAAGCATGACCATGTCAAATCGAGATGTTGAAAATTCATATAATCTAGAAAATCTCGTTGTTTAAACACGTGAGCCAAAATCCTCGAAGTTAATTGATGTGAACTTCAGTATTTAATGAGAACAAATCATTAAAAACAACTTGGATTCAAGTTTGACACGCCCTTGAAAATTCTTGACAATGGCCAATTAATAATGTCAAGTCTAATGATCATCCAAGTGAAAAAAATGTTCACAACACTACTCGAAAATGTCACAAATATTTTCACACATCCCATTCATGTATCTTGTGAATGATTCAACCGCAAGATATTGTATCATAATTTTTCCAAATAACTTTTGAGTAGTAAACGAAAGGCCATAAGATAATTTTTAAAATCCTAAATCAACCATGGTGTTGAGATGAAATTTGAACAATCAATGCATGTTGCATAAAAATATAATAAGTGACAGAATTCTCTAAATGCGCAAAATAATAAAATTTTCACATAATATAAATTCTATTGTTGTTATTGTTGTTGAAACTTGAGTTTTACTATCTTCATCAATATTCCCCTTTTTGTACATTGAAAGTTGAGACATCATGGGTGTTCCCATGGGTTACATTGAACCAATTCATTAGTGTGTTTGGTGAATGCTTCGAATGGTGAAATTTTGGGATAAACCAATCATTTGAATTTGCAATTTTTTTTATTAATATACAGTACCCCGTCGGTTATCCTATGTTCAATGATAGTGTAATGTCCCCTTTTTGGAAATTTTTATCAAAATGGCCAATTATTCAATTCTTTCACAATGTACTCAAATTAATCTTCTTACAACTCTATTATATGGATTCAATTGATCCAAGATTCTTCTAGTTGCTTTCAAACTTGGTGAGGAAGGTCCTGAGGGGTGATGGGACATATTATAACATATATCAGACATATAATCAACTGATATACCAAACCATGGTATTCAATTTGCAAGGGAATAAGTTTCGGGACAAGACTAGTCAATTTGGGAGGTGGAAATCCCCCCTGGGTCCTGGAACAAATTTCTTCACAACCCTGTACAACCTTCACTAATGGTGGGTATGATACTTGGATATATTATCAAACATTATTAATTAAGGTATATTTGAAGCATCATATGTGGTTTTGGGGTCGAATAGGTATCCAAGGGAACTCCATGAATTTACTAGTAATTTTGAGGTTCCAACCCCCAATGGTAGATGACTCCAAATAGCTCCAAATGCTCTCGAATTGTACCAGAAGGTGTATGAGTGATATAATAAATTAATTATAATTTTCAGGGGTGTATTATGGCCTCCCAATTACTTCTGAAAGTCTATATCCAATTCTGAATAAGATAGATGCTTTAACTAGCAATTTTGGGGCTCAAATCCCCCCCGAGTAATTGTCGGAATGGCTTCCCAAATGTGTATAAACTCACTCTAATTTTAAAATTGAAGAATGGGTGTGTAGAAGACATTATTAGAGACTCATATTCAGAACCAATCGAACTCCCATGGCTGTTATAACTTCTTTCAATCAGATATATAAAAACTAGTTTTGGACCCTTGGGGAAATGAGATGTAGTTTGCTCCAATTGCTATGAAATTAGACCCAATGGATAAAAATGATAATTTAATTAATATGAAGCCCCTAATATTATTTAATTACAGTTCCTTCATTCATAAATTATCAATAGTTTACACATCCATTCAAATCTATCAATATTATAAGAGTTTACAACAAGGAGGTGGGGAAATGGCACTGTTTCTTTATTATTGATCAATAATATATTATATTTCTTGTTCTATCGACATGATAAATTTATAAACAGATATATCAGAGTATTTACATAATAATACAAAATTCTGGAGCAAGAGGAGCTCCCTCGAAAAGATAAATGGCTCACCAAGTGTGCCTCACTCCACTGGGCTGAAATATGGTGAAAGAATGTGAGATGGGAGGGGGAATGAGCTGAATCCTGAAGTGTCCTAGAGCTGATTTAGCTACACATTTATATTATAAATTCATTGAATCTCCTTGAAATACCTGAGTGTCCACTCCAATCACCAATTAGGATGGGAATCTTCCACCCTCGAAATTGACTCAAGCATGAACTAGTCACTCACTAGCTCTCTCTCTTCACAAAAAAAAATTCACAACTGATCAAAAATCTCCTTCCCATGGATGCTCCATGTATTTTATAAACATTAATGATATCCTCATCTTCCAAATACATCCATAAAACAAAGCCAAGTCGAATTGGTGTGGCTGCTCATGCTATGCCATGTGGCCTCTCTCTTCACCTTCCATCTTCTCCCAAATTGAGTAGGAACCCATTGGGATTCTCCAAATCACATGAGAGCTCTATTGGATGCTCTATTTTGACCTGATATGTCAAATGTCAGCCTTCATATATTACTTGTGTCATAACTGTCATAGAATATCCATCATTGGTGTCATAGATGTCATAAGTGTAAGGGGAAACTAGCCAAGTGTCCATGAAACTCTCCATTTGGCTCTTCCTTTCTCATGTAAGTTACACTTCATACCAAATTCGATATATGAAGTATATGGACAAATATATTGACCTTATAATCCATCCAAAACATTAGGCTTTCCCATAGATTCGAATTTGCAAGAGGAGGATGCTATTTAACATAGGAATTCTAGCTTGAGTGGGCCCCATAGTCTCCATATGTCTCCATTTTTCCTAGCCATTTCATTCTTCAATTGCATTCATTTAATTGACCTTATTAAATAAATATTTTATTCCTTCTAATGTCTAAACATAATTTATTGTCTCCCTTATTCCAAATCTCAAAGCTTCCACCCCCAACCTAGGAAACTAGTGATTTTCCTCCTTGGCAATTATTTGACCTTTAGCATCAATTTGACAACTTTCATGAATATGGAAAATGTGATTTGGCCCTTGTGACCCAATGCAAAATTTGGGACATTACAAATCCTACCTTCCCAATATTGTTTGTCCTCAAGGAATTTCAAACATGGTTGTTGAAGAACCTGCTTTCTGTATGATTCTTTGAAGTTGCCACTGAGCTGCCCACTTTGAGTCTTTGAGATTCCATGAAGATTTTAGAGAGGAACCACCATGATTTCTACTGCACTACTCTGATTAACATCACCTTATTAAGTGGGCAATCCATCTCCCATACTTCTTATTTCCCAAATAATTTGAAATCAATGGGACTAAAAACTATCCCAGGGTCCCATTGCTTGCATTGCACTCCAACAATTAAGAGTTCTCTCCAACCCATACCATTAGGAAAGAGAATTCCTGGATCCCATTTTCTTGTATGCATTCTTCAAAACATCATGAGTACATAATATATATGATCAAATTATATAACAACATAATAAAAATGCACATCAAGGAGGTGCCTCACCAAAAAATCATGAAAGTGCTTATACCTCCCAGTGAGTAGACTACCATTTTTCAAGTGCATACATGCTTCAAGTGACCATCAAATCTGCTCCAATGACATAGGTGAGGATCCCATGTCCTATAATGCTTTTCCAAAAGGTTGTTATATGCATAAGAATATTCAGCCATGTATTCTTTCATCCAAGAAGTGGATGAAAAATCTCCACTCAAATCTGAACCAAATAATGAGCAAGAAAAACAAGGAGACTTCAAATGACTCAAAGAAGTCTCACCCATACATCCATGAATGAGTGAATCATAAAGATATAACAATGTACGTGTCTGGTAATAAAAATGTTCTCCCATCATAAATCTATTCACCCCAGTGTTGGATGAAGTTCCTCCAACATCAAATGAACGAAGTGTTGAGCAAGAAAAACCATGAGTCTTCAAGTGACTCAAATGCATATCATAGGTGCATCAATGTAGATGTGCATCATCAGAAAGTAATAAGGAATGCTGCTGAAAATGTGAATACGAATGTGCTCCAAATGATTTG
>LPNX011123653.1:355187-369275 GCA_001517045.1 Pseudotsuga menziesii | reverse complement strand
AGGATGGTTCATGGGAGTGAACCTCCTCTTCTTCTTCATTCTGGATTTGATCAACTCCTTGAAGCTCAAGTGGTGATGGGGAAGTTGATATTGGTTCTTCATTTACTGATACAAGGTCTTCATCTTTATGCTCATGAGAAATTTGGATTTCAGCAACAATTTCAGATCTGATCTCTATGTCACCAACATAGAGGTGTGAGAACCCATTAGTAGGTACTCCTTCATAGTTCAAGCATCCATCATTAGATTCTCTTTGTTTCATTTCCAAGGTAGAATGTGTCTCAAAATGATATTCAGTATTTTCAATAGAAACTTCTTCATACTTATGTGATGTCTCCATATTTTTCAGAGTCACTTGGGAGTGAATTTCGATCCTCTTCTTGTACTACTTTTTCTTCTTCACCACCCACATAAATTTGTAGCTCCTTGGTCTCCTCCCTACTTGTGCATTGATGATTATTCCTAAATGAGTTCTTATTTGAATTATTTTTTATAAATTCCATCAACCAATCATTAAGGTCTTCAAAATGAATAGTCTTATGTGCCAATTCGAATGCTTTCTTAACTTGCCTGGACATATCATCACCACATGGCTTAATGACTCTCTTCAATTCATCTATACCATCCATAACTTCAATAGGTGAAAATACCATGATCTAATACCACTGTAATGTCCCCTTTTTGGAAATTTTATCAAAATTTCCAATTCTTCAATTCTTTCACAATGTACTCAAATTCATCTTGTTACAACTCTAGTTATATGGATTCAATTGATCCAAAATTCCTCCAATTGCTTTCAAACTTGGTGAGGAAGGTACTGAGGGGTGATGAGAAATATTATCACATATATCAGACATATAATCACTTATATACCCAACCATGTTATGAAATTTTCAAGGAAATAAGTTTCGGGACAAGACTAGTCAATTTGGGAGGTGTAAATCCCCCCTGGGTCCTGGAACAAATCTCTTCAAAACCCTGTAAAACCTTCACTAATGGTGGCTATGCTACTTGGATATATTATTAGAAATTAATTAAGGTATATTTGAAGCATCATATGTGGTTTTGGGTTTGAATAGGTATCCAAGGGAACTCCATTAATTTACTAGTAATTTTAAGGTTCCAACCCCCAATGGTAGATGACTCCAAATAGCTCCAAATGCTCTCAAATTGTACCAGAAGGTGTATGAGTGATATAATAAATTAATTATAATTTAAATGGGTGTATTATGGCCTTCCAATTACTTCTGCAAGTCTATATCCAATTCTGAATAAGATAGATTCTTTAACTAGCAATTTTGGGGCTCAAATCCCCCCCAGGTAATTGCCGGAATGGCTTCCCAAATGTGCAGAAAATCACTTGAATTATAAAATTAAAGAAGGGATGTGTATAATAAATTATAAAATTCTCATATTTAGAACCAATTGAACGCCCATGGCTGTTATCACTTCTTTCAATCAGATATAAAAAAACTAGTTTTGGACCCTTGGGGAAATGAGATGTAGTTTGCTCCAATTGCTATGAAATTCGACCCAATGGCCAAAAATTATCATTTACTGAATATAAAACCCATAATATTATTTAATTACAGTCCCTTTTTTCATAAATCATCAATAGTTTACATATCCATTCAAATCTATCAATATTATAAGAGTTTACAACAAGGAGGTGGGGAAATGACACTGTTTCTTTATTATTGATCAATAATACATGAGATTTATTGGCCTTTCGACCTGATAAATTTATGAACAGAGATATAAGAGTATTTACATCAGAATACAAAATTATGGAGCAAGAGGAGCTCTCTCAAAAAGATAAATGGCTCACCAAGTGCATGTCACTCCATCGGGCTGAAATATGGTGAAAAAATGTGAGATGGGAGGGGGGATGAGCTGAATCCTAAAGTGGCCACGAGCTGCTGTATATCCACCTGTATATTATAACTCCATTTAATCTCCTTTAAATACCTGATTGGCCTGTCCAATAACCAATTAGGATGGGAATCTTGCACCCTCGAAATTGGCTCAAGCATGAACTAGTCACTCACTAGCTCTGTCTCTTCACAACAACAAATTTTACAACTAATAAAAAAGCTACTTATCATGGATGCTCCATTTATTTTATAAAAATTAATGGTCTCATAAGCTTCCAAATACATCCATAAACCAAATCCAAGTCGAATTGGTGTGGCTGCTCATGCTATGCCATGTGGCCTCTCTCTTCACCTTTCATCTTCTCCCAAATTGAGTAGGAATCCATTGGGTCTCTTCAAATCACATGAGAGCTCTATTGGATGATCTGTTTCAACCTGATATGTCATATATGTCATATGTCAGCTTTCATAGCTGACTTGTTTCATAACTATCATAGAATCTCCATCATTGGTGTCATAGATGTCATAAGTGTAAGGGGAATCTAGCCAAGTGTCCATGAAACTCCCCATTTGGCTCTTCCTTGCTCATGTAAGTTACACTTCATCCCAAATTCGACCTATGAATTATATGGACAGTATATTGACCTTATAATCCATCCAAAACATCAGTCTTTCCCATAGATTCGAATTTACAAGAGGTGGATGCTATTTAACATAGGAATTCTAGCTTGAGTGGGCCCCATAGTCTCCATATGCCTCCATTTTTATTAGCCATTTCATTCTTCACTTGAATTCATTTAATTTACCTTATTAAATAAATATTTTATTCCTTCTAATGTCTAAACATCATTTATTTCCCCCCTTATTCCAAATCTCAAAGCTTCCATCCCCAACCTAAGAAACTAGTGATTTTCCTCCTTGGCAATTATTTGACCTTTAGCATCAATTTGACAACTTTCATGAATATGGAAAATGTGATTTGGCCCTTGTGACCCAATGCAAAATTTGGGACATTAAAACTAGTAGTTGTTGTTGGATTTTATTTCAATTCGACGACTCTGCCGTGGCTCCGACAAGGAAGATTCAATGAGATGCCGTTGGAATTTTGACCATAGTTTGTCTAAAATTCGACAATATTCTCATCTGAAATTCGACAACTTGTTCATCTGAAATTCGACAACCTTGTCGGTTGAAATTAGACAACCGTGTAGTTTGAAATTTGACAACCTTATTGTCTAAAATTCGACCACAGTTTGTTTGAAATTCGACAACCTTGTCATCTGAAATTCGACGACCCTTTGTCTGAAATTCGACAAACTTCTCGTCGGAAATATGACGATGTAGTGGGTGAAATCCTTCGGCATATTAGCTTCATTATCTATTGAAAATTCGACGGTGTAAGACAAGGGGTTGAATATCCAACAAATTCTTACCGACGACAAAAAAAGGAAGTTGTCGATTAATAGACAGGTGTCTGTCAAATTTCGGACATGGCATCCGTCGGATTTTGGGCTCAAATTCTGTTGTGTGTGCATCTACTATCTCGATGGAGCACTTGAATTTATTCCAACTCTTGGATATGATATGAAATTATTTGGGTATGATATGATCTTATTTGGTTCAATTTTTAAGGTTCAATAGCCTGCAATAATACTTGTAGCTGTTCTCATTAATTTTGGTGTGAAAAATCAAGTTCCAAAAGTCTCTTTCAAAATTGTTGTTGGTGATTTGATGTCAGTTTTCTCTCATGAGTTTACTGATATTATATTTTGTGAATATTTAGATATTTTGGAAGAAATATCAAGCCTTAGAAGTGATCCATTCATTCTCTTTGATCTCGATCTTCCAACAAATTCCTACATGTTTGCTTGCACCAATATTCAGAATTTTGTTGAAAAAGGAGAAGACTGTGCATCTACCATTTTGGTGGGGCACTTGGAACCATTGTTCCACACTCTTGGATATTATATGAACTTATTTGGATATGATATGATATTATTTGGTTCAAGTTTTAAGTTTCAAGAGCCTCCAGTCATGCTTGTAGCTGTTCTCATCAATTTTGGTGTGAAAAATCAAGTACCAGAATTCTCCTTTGAAACTGCTGCTGGTGATTTGATGTCAGTATTATTTTATGAGTTTTCTGATATTATATTTTATGTATCTTTGGATATTTTGTAAATAATATCATATTTTAGGAGTGATCCATTCACTCTCATTGATCTTGAGCTTCCAGGAAATTCCTACATGATTGAATGCACCAATACTAAGAGTTTTGAAGAAGAAGAAAATTGTGCATCTACCATCTCGGTGAAGCACTTAGATTTTCTCCACACTCTTGGATATGATATGAAATTATATAAATCTGATATGATATTATTTGGTTCAGGTTCTAAGTTTCAAGAGCTTCCAGTAATTCTTGTAGCTATTCTCATCAATTTTGGTGTGAAGAATCAAGTACCGCAAGTCTCTCTCAAAATTGCTGCTGGGGATTTGATGTCTGTTTTCTCTCACAAGTTTGCTGATATTATATTTCATTAATTATTGGTTATTTATTAAGCTATATCATATTATGTAGCTCAATCATTCGATCTCCACAGTCCCAAGACTTCTCTAGCTTTGATCATATAATCATCTCCTCACTGAACTAGTAAAGATGGAGACATTCTGTATCCGCCTAGACACTTGCTCCTAACACTTGGAGCTGATTTTACCTCACATGGTTTGATGTTCAAGGCTGAAATATATCAGTTGCTTGGGTGTTCTTCACATGGTTCAAATTCTCAAGCACTTTTTCTCTCTCATCAGTTGATTTCAGTTTCTCTACATGGGTCCAGTTTTCATCTTACAGCTGTCTATATTTCTGATTCAGTTGAGCATCTTCTTCTTCTTCCAAAGAGAAAAATTCCGCCAGACATAATGATTTAGTTTGGATTCAGAGGTTCACATGCATAGTCTCAGGATGTTGTTGCACAAAAGAACCAAGATACCGCATTTGCTGCTGCATAGTTTTGCAAATTGCAGCAAAACTTTCACAAAGTTTTTATTCAAAACTTGTTTTCCTGATTCACTGCTTATATTGAGGGGGGGTTTTCCCATGAATTTATCCCTTATTTCCTCAGTTTATTAAGCAACATTTTTAATTCTCTTCGATTGTATATGGGTGACTTTTGGCCTTGTTTATAGGGCCTGCAGTTGTCCAAGTTAGGATTCAAGGGGGGTGTTAGGATTTATAATCCTCCCTTGTCCAAACTGGGCTATTAGATTATATTTTCCTAACTTAGGAGTCATTTAGTTATTATTGGGTCCACTAGTACCATTGGGTCCACTTGGCCTAATGGGGCCACATGTACCAGTACCTAGAGTGTGGGGAACATAGATAGAGGCTAACTGCAACTGATTGCACATTCATGCATCAGTTTATGCGCCTCTTAGACCAATCCCTACAATTTAGGAGCCACTAGGAGTGCCAGCACCAACCTCTTTCAGTTGTTGGAAGTTGGTGACTAGTCAAGATTAGTTATGCTTCAGTTACATTCAATTAGATGTCCTCCAGTTCAGTTAGCGCCAGTCTTTCATGGATGCATGTGGGAAGGCGCCTATTCTCACCTACTTCTCACCTACCACATTAGTTAGACTAGTTTAACTTATTATAACTGATTATAACTGATTGAGAGACTGAATTAGACTATTGAAGCTTATCTAGTTAGCTTCGATAGTGATTTAGACACTTCTAGTTAGCCTTGGAGTCAGATTGAGTTGGTGTATTCGAATCCTATCCACATGATTCAAATTCCATTATTTGTAGCATTGTTGTATACTGTTGGGATTAATGAAGTTTATACTGTAATTATATTGAGCAATACTTGTTTATTTCCTGTGAGATTTGTTTTGTTCAGTGGGTATTATTCATTCCTTTTACATTGCATAATACTTAAATCTAATGGCACTCATTGCATGAATATCAATGGCACATTAATTCTAATAAAAAGCAGGCAACCATTTCCCTATATTCAACAGAGGCAGAGTACAGGGGAGCAGTCAATGCATGCATCTAGGCAGTTTGGATGCAAGGTATTCTTGCAGAGTTCGACATTGATAACAAAAATTCTATTGTCATTTTTTGTGGCAATGATACTGCTACCAAGATCTTGATAGATCCAGTTCAGAGACATAGAACTAAACACATCGAGATCCACATGCACTACATCAGAGAGCTTGTGCATGACAAAACAATTGTTCTACAATATTGCCCAACATATGAGAAAATTGTAGACATTTTCACCAAGAGCTTAACTGAGAAGAAGTTATCTTACCTCTGTTCACTGTTGGGGGTGATTTCCATCATGGCAGAGATAGATTAGTTCTTCAGTATTTAGTTTGAGGGGGGGTTTTCTTTCCCATTGGGTTTTTCCTCTTTTCCTCACATGATTTTTTGAGCATTTTAGGATTAATTTTGTAAAGGGTGACCTATGGCCTTTGTTGCTGGGGCCCTATTTTGTTTACTCCTCCACATGATATTAGCTTAAGGGGGGGTGTTTGAGTCATTTCCAACCACACATATTATTAGGCTTATTTTGTCCTAATTTACCACTTATCCTAAGTTCTTGACTCAAATATGTGACTGCATCATCAACTGGATCTCCTCCTTCAATCAGGGAGCCTAACTGAGTCTCTTCCTTCAATTGAGGAGCCTAACTAAGGCTCCTCCTTCAATCAGGAAGAAAATATGGGTTGATCTACTTGACATATGCGCCTCATTCGGTTAACTGGAGGTTGTTTCACCTACCTTTCAGTTAAATTGAAGTGCTAAAGGCGCCTTCCTCATGATTTCACATTTTTTTGGTTAAATGCAGTTAACTAAAGTGATTAAAGGCACCTCCACCTACTTTTGGTGACTCAGTTCAGTTCATCAAAGCTAATTGAAGTCAGATGGGCGCCCTCACCTGCTTGCTGGCATGCAATTGAGTTCTATTCAGTTAGACTCAGTCTAAACTGCCTCCGAGTTAGTTAGAGTCAATTATGTGGGATTTAAATGGTTAATTGATGTGCCAAGTGGTGTTAACTTACAAGTCAGCCACTCCCATGCATCCAATTCGAATGGCCTCTCTTAGATTCGATTTGTATGGCTATTCATTCCATTGTATTACATTGTAATCTATTATTCTGATTAATGATAAGAAAATATACAACTACAAGTATTTTTGCACTGTTCATGCCATTTCTTTGAGTAAATTTGATCTGTGTAATATATAGTAAGTTTATGTCTTGGTCCTTAGATTGTTGTGCCTCAATTTCATAATCCTCACTTCAAGGGATTGTGTTAGATCTATACACTATAAAAGAAGGTTCCTAAGGGTTATATTGATATGTTAAAAATAAAATTTCCAATGTTAAATAATGCATTGTGATGTTAAAATCATAATGTGATGTACTTAAGTCTTGTAAATAGTTTCTTTAGACACCACCCATCTTCTTGGAATATTTATCCTTCTCCTATTCTTTCTTTTCTGTCCTATTGTTCAAATGGAGGTTCTCCAACATAGTATTAAAGCTATTGGTTTTGACCTAGCTTGTTGTTTGCGAATAGTCATGCTAAGTCAAATATAAGGTTGATTGAATTTGCACCAAATATTTGTTGGATGATACCTTTTTTCTAGAACTTGGATAAGATTTGTTTGAGATCATAAGGGTGTATTCCAAGATAGAGCTTGCAATTCTGAATGGGAATAACTATGCAATCTGAGCACCAGATACATAAACATTATTAAAGAGAAAGGGACTATGGAAATATATTGAGGTCGTTATTCTATATATGACCAATGAATATGTTAAAATTTTCATTTAATAAAATAAATATGAGGTTGTTGGGGTCATTACTATCTACATTTTAAAGGAGATTCACTTTCATACAAATAGGATCGAATGCCCTCATGCTGTTTGGAATAATCTAAAGTCATTGTTTGATAAGGTTAGTGAAATTCAAGTAATGTAGATGGAGAAAGAGGTGATCTCTATGGAACCCCATTCCTTTGAAAGGACCGAGGACTATTTGGCTTGCATCAAGGAGATACAGTTGAAATTGGGCAAATGTGGTCAGAGTTTTTTGAAGAAGGATGGACAACTCATTGAACTAGTCTTGATGAATCTAATGACACATTATGATGTATTTGGATATTCATTTCGTTCCAATTGGATATCACACAAATAAGAAGGTAAGTTTTTCACCTTTAATACATTTTGTGATTTATTGATCAAAGATCAACAAAAATTGCTTATTAAAGGGAAGATTGGTAGAAAACACTTGGCGCACTTGCTCAAAGACAAGGTCAAGAAAAGTTATAAAGAACATGGTCAACCAGATCAATGATCACATTGTATCAACTAGCCTACTAAAGGTGGTACCGATGAGCTAACATTGACCAAGAAGAATCAAAAGAAGAAAACTTGTCCTTATTGTGGAAGAGTGGGACATGTGTAGAAAACTTGTTGGAAGAAGAAAAAAGGACTTGGAAGAAAAGGTAAAGAATCTTGAAGAAGGCACATTGATTAGTCCTTCAATCAAACAACATGTACAAAAATTCACCTTTTCTATTATCATTTTCGAGACATTACATACTCACACCACTCAGACTAAATGGATAGTTGATTCTGGTTATACTCATCATATGGATACAGATGCTTCTACGCTCTCTTCCTAAAAGTGGAGATCCAGAATATAAGATTTATGTAGTTTCTGATTATGGTCTCATAGTTGCTAGCAGTGGTGATGTTGAATGCAGACATGGTCAAATATCTAATGCCTATCATGTCCCTACTTGAGCACAAAATTGATATCGGTTTTACAACTTACACAAACTAAGAATACAATTGAGTTTTGGTTAGATCCCTTTATTATAAAGGATTTAAGGATTGCGCGATTATTATTTCTTCAGAATATTTAGATCTCAAATATGGACTATGCAAGTTGAACGGATATCCTATAAGTGATTTCTAACTGATTGAATCGACTCCACTCATTGTGCAGACCGACGATAGAAGTCGAATTTGGCATGAAAAACTTGAACATTTGAACTTTCAAAGTTTAAAATGATGGTAACAAATAATATGGTTATTGGTATCTTAAATATTGTTCCACCTGATTAAGTTTGTATAAGATCCGTGCTTGGAAAGTATCATTAGGAACCCTTTGATTCTAAGAAATCATGGGGAGCACATGACCATCTGGAAATTGTTCACAGTGATATTTGTTGCATGAACAAACCCTCATTAGTAGATGTGGAGTATATTTTAACCTTGATTGATAATTTATCTATATTTACATGGGTATATTTCTTTAAAAATAAGAGTCACGCCTTTGAAATATTCAAGGAATTTAGGGAAATGGCTAAGAAGCAATGTGGCTAACATATCAAATGTTTGAGATAATACAATGGTGGAGAATATGTGAGTCAGTAGTTTGAAGAATATATCTTGAAAAACGACATTTCTTAGTAGAGACATGTCCCTCACACCCCTCATAAAAATGGAGTCACAGAGAGGAAGAAGTAGACTTTGGTAGAAATGGCCCAGTGCCTCATACAGACCAAAGACCTTCCAACTAAAATTTGGACTTAAGTTGTTTATTTTTCTAACTATCTCCCAAACCTTGTTTCGACTAGAGATCTTAATGACATGACTCCAGTCAAGAAGTGGAGAGGAATAAAACCCTCTATTGGATACCTTGGAACCTTTGGATCTATCGCTTGAGTGTATATCAATGATAACTGCAGGAGGAAGTTGAATGCAAAGAGTCATGCTTGCATCATGATGGGATATTCTAATGAATCAAAAGGCTAAAGGCTATTTGAAATGGTCAAACAACATATAATTTTGAGCATAAATGTGATATTTGATGAGAATATTTCAGGTACTAAGTTATTGAACTCCTCTTTTGGTTTATTGCACAGTGATCCATTTTATATTTTGGAAGAATTTGGATTGACTGTACCTTTCTTTGAAGCTTGAACCAGACAATAAAATTTTACTCCAGAGTAAATTGGTAGTTGGTATACATTAAATGAGAAGGTTGACATACTTGCTCATTCGATTAACACTCATTGACCTGAGTCATTGCTGACTTATATACTATGGTGTGATACTAAAATAATCGAATCTATTGGACCTGCTGTTGGAGATGTTAGTATTGGTCAACATGCCCATAGTTAGAAACAATATGGAAGTATTACACTAGTGGAACTTGTTCTTGAAACCTATGATCCTTATATTATGTTGATGTTTAAGGAGTGCCATAATGAGACAATGCTATAGTTGGTGAGATTGATTCTTTGAAGAAGATTAACACTTGGGAACTAGTTCCTCGAATGCAAGGAAATAATGTTGTGAAGTGTTAATCGGTCTACAAGACCAAGTTTACTTCCAATGGTGTTTTTGAATTCCACAAGGTTTGAATCATAACCAAGGGAATCTTTTAGTAAGAAGGCATCGACTACATTGAAACCTTTTTTCTTGTTGCAAAGATGAACTCTGTTAGACTTATTTTTTCTAATGCTGCTTGTTTTGGATGGGAGCTTCATCAAATTGACGATAAAAGTGTCTTTATTCAAGGATACTTTTCTAAAGAAATATATATGGAACAACCTCCTAGTTTTTTACAAATTATGGTCTTTTTTATCGACTAAAGAAGTCTTTGCATGGTTTGAAACAAGCATCCCATGCTTGGTATGAGAAGATTGATTATTTCTTTATCAATCCTGGCTTCAAACATTGTGAATCTGATCAAAGTATTTATGTATTACATGTTCATGGTAATACTTTGATTGTGGGATTATATGTTGATTATTTAGTGATAACAGGAAATCATATCAATATAATTTTGGCTTTAAAGAAACAACTTGTAGATACCTTTGAAATGGTTGATTTTGGTCTATTGCATTTCTTTTTGGGCATTCAAATTTTGCAAATTGATGATGGTATTTTCTTTCTCAACCAAAATATGCTTTGGATATTTTGGAACTATTCAAGATGGATGAGTGCAAGTTTTGTGTGTTAGGGTTAACCTTGAATTGAGATCGAGTCAAAGGTGGTTAGGTCTAGCACATGGTTTGGGCACATGGTTTGTTGTAGCCCATGGTATTGTCCCATGGTATTGCATGTGTTAACCTTGACTTGAGATCGAGTCAAAGATGGTTAGGTCTAGCACATGGTTTGGGCACATGGTTTGTTGTAGCCCATGGTATTGTCCCATGGTATTGCATGTGATTAAGCATTTATAAGGCTTGAGGAGGCTCCATTGTAATGGTACTGGATGTGGGCATTGTATTGTACTGGAAGAGAGACTGTGAGAGCGTGAAGAGGAAGTGCGAAAGTTTTGGTGCAGGGTGTATCCCTTCATCTTTCTGGACTGCAATAAAAGGACTAGCAAATTTCTTTGTGGATGTAGCCCATCGTTTGGGTGAACCACGTTATATCTGTGTCTCTCTGTACTGTTTTAATTTGTTTTGCATCTTGTTTATACATTTAACTGTATATCTGTTATTGCTCTGCGGTCCTGTTTTTCTAACAATTGGTATCAGAGCCAAAAGGCTTATTTGGTTTGTAAACTCGCAGGAAAGAAGGGTTCCTGGTTGGAGTGGGAGCAATGGCAGAAGAAGGAAATTTTAGGGTTGATAAATTTAACGGCCAAAACTATCAGTTATGGAAGATGCAAATGGAGGACTATTGGGCGGAAAAGCAAAACAGCCAGCGGCTATGAAGGATGAAGAATGGGAGGTTCTTGACAGAAAGGCACTAGGAACAATACAACTGTGCCTGGCTTCATCGGTGGCCTTCAATATTTCAAAAGAAATAACAACAGAGGGTGTGATGAGCGCATTGAGTAAGCTCTACAAAAAACCCTCGGCTTCTAACAAGGTATTTTTAATGAAGCGTTTATTTAATATGAAGATGTCGGAAAGTGGATCTGTTGCTGACCATTTAAATGAGTTTAATACACTTACCAGTCAGTTAAGTTCTGTAAAAGTGAACTTTGATGATGAGGTTAGGGCTCTTCTAATCTTGTGCTCATTGCCAGAAAGCTGGAATAGCTTGGTCATGGCTGTAAGTAACTCTGTCCCTAGTTCAAACACTCTTAAGTTTGATGATGTTGTTAGTGTTATTCTTAGCGAGGAAATGCGAAGGAAAAGCACAGGTGAGACATCAGGTAATGCGTTGACCATGGAGAGCAGAGGGAGACAAAAAGAGAGAGGAAGGAGCCCAGGAAATCGCGGTAAGTCTAAAAAGGGAAGATCCAAGTCCAGATTTGGAAAAATAGAATGCTGGAATTGCGGTAAGAAAGGACATCTAAAGAAATACTGCAGAGCACCAAAGAAGAAAGGTGAGAGGCAGCAAGAGACTACTCAGGAAGCTAATGTAGCAGGTGATGTGTTACAAGATGCTTTGATTCTTGCATTAGATAATACTAGTGATTACTGGGTAGTATATTCAGGGGCTTCATGTCATGCTACACCCCATAGGAAATTCTTTTATGATTATGTTCAAGGTGATTTTGGGCATGTGTTATTGGGGGATGATGAACCATGTAAAATTGTTGGAAAGGGTAAGGTACGGATCAAAATAAATAATGGAAATGATTGGTTGCTAAAGGATGTAAGGCACACCCCTGCTATGAAAAGAAATCTGATCTCAACAGGGCAGTTGGGAGATGGCGGCTGTTTGTCTACGTTTGGAGAAACGTGGTGGAAGGTCACTAAAGGATCAATGGTAATTGCAAAAGGAGATAGGATAGGTACGTCATATTTATGTCCTCATAACACTGATTATTCTATTTCTGTAGCTTCCACATAAATAGGTGCAGCGTTGTGGCATCATAGGCTTGGCCACATGAGTGAGAAGGGGATGCAGATTCTCCACTCAAGGAAACTGGTTCCAGATCTGAAGCAGGTAAGTTTGGAATTTTGTGAGAACTGTGTTTATGGAAAATAGAAGAGAGTTAGATTTCTCAGGGTTGGGAAACAAAAGAAGAGTGAAAAGTTAGATCTTGTCCATACAGATGTATGGGGACCAGCTCAGGTACAATCTCTTGGTGGCTCTCGTTATTATGTTACTTTTATTGATGATGCAACTAGAAAAACTTGGGTTTATTGCATTAGACAGAAATCTGATGTGTTTGATACTTTTAAGAAGTGGAAAGCTTTGGCTGAGAATGAGATAGGAAAAAGGTTGACATGTCTCAGATCTGATAATGGAGGCGAGTACTGCAGCAAGGAGTTTGACAGTTACTGTTCACACAATGGGATTCGCAGAGAGAAGACAGTCCCTGGAACACCCCAAGAAAATGGTGTGTCAGAAAGGATGAACAGAAAGATCATGGAGCGTGCAAGGTGTATGAGATTGCATGCAGGGTTGCCCTTACAGTTTTGGGCTGATGCTGTAAACACTGCTGTTTATTTAATAAACAGAGGGCCTTCAAGTGCTTTGGATGGTGGAATTCCAGAGGAGGCATGGACAGGTAAACAGGTAAAATACTCATTTCTGAGAACTTTTGGTTGTGAAGCATTTGTCCATATTGACAAAGATGATAGAACAAAGCTTGAGGCTAAATCCAAGAAATGTACTTTTATTGGATACGGGGTTGATGATTTTGGTTATCGCTTATGGGATCTTAAAAATCGCAAAATAATTAGGAGTAGAGATGTAGTATTCAATGAAAAGGTCATGTACAAAGATCAGTTGCAGGGAAAGAAAGAAGAAAAGGAAAACAAAGAGTACATAGTGCTTAATTAAATCAAAGAAAATGAAGTTCCAAAAGCACCAGAAAATCAAGAGCAGCAGCAGGTACCTAAAACTCCTGCAACTGTAAGAAGGTCTACCAGGTTAAGTAGACCGCCTAAACGATTCTCTCCTTCACTGTATTATTTATTGATGACTGATTTTGGTGAGCCAGAATGTTTTGAAGAAGCAATGCAGGTAGAAACTAGAAAGAAGTGGGAGCAAGGCATGGATGAGGAGATGGACTCATTGGTAAGAAACCAGAATTGGGATCTGGTTAAGTTGCCTGCAGGAAAAAGGGTATTGCAGAATAAATGGGTTTACAGGTTGAAGGAAGAAGATGGAGGAAAGAAGCGGTACAAGGCTAGACTTGTTGTAAAGGGGTTTGCACAAAAGAAAGGTATAGACTTTGATGAAATATTTTCTCCTGTTGTTAAAATGACCTCAA
>LPNX011123653.1:307778-353783 GCA_001517045.1 Pseudotsuga menziesii | reverse complement strand
GGTTTGGGCACATGGTTTGTTGTATCCCATGGTATTGTCCCATGGTATTGCATGTGATTAAGCCTTTATAAGGCTTGAGGAGGCTCCATTGTAATGGTACTGGATATGGGCATTGTATTGTACTGGAAGAGAGACTGTGAGAGCATGAAGAGGAAGTGCAGCGGTTTTGTTGCAGGGTGTATCCCTTCATCTTTCTGGACTGCAATAAAAGGACTGGAAAATTTCTTTGTGGACGTAGCCCATCGTTTGGGTGAACCACCTTATATCTGTGTCTCTCTGTACTATTTTAATTTGTTTTGCATCTTGTTTATACATTTAACTGTATATCTATTATTTCTCTGCGGTCCTGTTTTTCTAACATTTTGTTACACCTTATTAGTCAGGATTTAAATTGTCTAAGGACTATGACTATCCTCGAGTCGACTCCACCCTTTATTGATAATTGGTTGATATCTTGACTTACTTAACTCATAGTTGACCTAATCTATCCTTTATTGTTATTATGGTTTCTCGATTCATCCAAGATCGCCACAAAATACATTTTAAATCTACAAAGAGATTTTTTTTCTATATTAAGGGAACTTATTAGTATGGCATTAAATATTGTCATAGTTCAAAGTTGTTGGTCGGCTTTATTGATTCTGACTAGGGAGGTGACATTGACAACTAAAATTCCACTTATCGATATGTGTTTCAACTTAGTTTTGGACCCTTGGTTTGGTTGTGTAAGAAACATAAGGTAGTCTCCCTTTTGACTACAAAAGAAAAATATCATGACATCATTAATGTAGGTATAAAGGATTTGGATCTGTCAACTTTTATAAGAGCCTGGATTTCCTGTTCAAGTATCCACTGTTATCAATTGTGACAATCATAGTACAATACATGTTTATGATAATAATGTTTCTCATAGAAAAATCAAGCATGTTAAACTTCATGTTCGCTACTTAAGACAATTGGTACATGACAATGTTGTCACTCTTGTTTATTATAGGACAAAAGGTCAAATTGTTGATATCTTTGTGAATCCTATACCAGAAGCTAAGTCCATGAAACTTCAAGCTATGCTTATGCTTCAGGTAGATTATGTAGGTTGATGGTGGGGTGTTGGAACCAAGGTTATGTAGGTTCATCACACCTCTATATGTTCTGGAGATAGTCAGTTAAAACACAATAGTTGACTAGTAGAGCAATAGACTAGAGGCTTGATTGAATGGTCGAATGAATGGTAAATGAGTCCATGGTCAGCACTACTAGAGAAGCCGACTAATCTATGGGACATTGTGGATTTCATGGGAATGGTTAGAACCAATGACCCCTATTTGTGGACTATATAATCCTCACTTAAAGATAATTTGTTAGATTTGGAGACTATAAAAGAATGACCCTATGGGTTGTATTGATATGTCAAAAATAGATTTTCTAGTATTGAATAATGAATTATGATGTTTTTATCATAATGTGTTGTGCTTAAGTGTTGTAAATGGTGTCTCTAGACACCACCCATTTTATTGGAATATTTACTCCTTTTGCTATTCTTTCGTTTATATCCTATTGTTAAAAGGGGGGTTCCCAAACCGTTTATTTAAAGAGCGTGGGGGGTTATTTTATTGATGATTTATTTTGAGGAACTTATATGTAAATACTTTTACCTTTTTTCATTAATATATTTTTTCACATAGCCAATAACCCTTTGAACACTACAGAGATCATGGGGTACCCAATTATGTGTATAAATTAAGTTCTTGCTCCTAATTACAAATTTACTTTCCGATGGATTACTATAATACATATTTTTTTATCAACATAAGTGAAGTATATATAATATCAATTCTTTAAACTAAAATTGTACATTCTAATTATGTAATAATTACTAACATGAATGCATCAGCCACGCTCAATCAATCTATACACAAAATCAATTCCAAAACAATAATTGAAACATCATATAACATAACTAAAATTCATGGCATTCATACATAATTGGAACTTATCTTATGAAAGTCCTCCAACCAAATGCAAATGAAGTATCTTCCTCCCAATTGTAGGCACTCTGTCAAGTCATCTCTTTCTTTGATTGATTCCACCCCCAAGTTAGGGATACCAATCTATAAGGGGTGAATTATGATTCCTTTATTCAACACAATCATACCCAACCCAAAGTACTAACTCAACCCAAAGGAATTCACACACTACAAAAAGGTGCATAAACCCACTCCATAGTTTTTATTACCCTTGAACTCATTCCCCATTATCTTGCACAAAACAAAGGATGGATCCCTATATGGGTTAACTTTTACCTCCTCCATGTCTTACAAAACCCCCAAAAGTGCCTCGAAATAGTTGATTTTGGATTTATTTTTCACCTAGGGTTCACACCATTTAATGTCACTTCCCATGTGTCATCGGGTCCCAAGTGTCATCACTGGGTGCTTCCATGCCATATTCCATCATCTCAAGCTTTGCATGTCATCGAAACCTATTTAAAATTCATGATCAATCTCCACCGTCGATATTGATTTTCGATCAAATCTGTTTCACTCACGATGACACCCTTGCAAATAAGGTATAATCTTCTTTTATTGCATGAATGGTCACAATCACATGATGGAACATACACGATCAAATTTTATTTGTTCACACAAGAGGTACCCATATTAGCCTTTGATCACTTTACTTTGTGTGAACGGTCTAGATCACATGATGGAACATGCATGATTAAATCTCATCCATTAGAACGAGACCCCCCTCGAGGTAAGGTATGAGCACCTCCCTATGCATGAATGGTCATGATCCAACAATCAAACCTGCATGATTCAATCCTAGATGTTCACAAAGGACCCCCTTGAGATAAGGTACAAGCACCTCCCTATGTGTGAATGGTCATGATCCAATGATTGAACTTGCATGATTCAGTCCTAGTTGGTTACGAAGGACCCCCTTGAGATAAGGTACAAGCACCTCCCTATGCATGAATGAATCATATCTATGGATCTTACTTGTCTAATTTAATCTGGGCCATCCGTATGATAAATTGGATTTTGGATTTTCTTACATGGATTCCACTTGTGCAACTGAACTTGATCTAGAATTTCCACTTGTACACGGATTCCATGTGGTTGGTCCATGTCATCGTTCCTTGTCCAAATGGCACCAATGGGGCCCACATCAATTTTTTTCAAAAAAATCAAATATTTCTAATTTTTCAAATTTCAAATTTATTTTAACAAGTGCCCATGTGAAATTACACTTGGATAAAAAGGAATTACACCTATCCTTTCCTCCAACTAAAACTTTTTCTCTGTCAACTAATGATACTAGCAATTTCCATCCATTAATAGGATTGGTAAGTTTCAACAATTAATAGAACTATAATATTTTTGACCATGGTTCAAGTTTTGCCCAAAATTTCTCAAATCTAAATTCTTCCACTAGGGATATTTATAACTAGATCTCATGCTGGTTATAATAACAACATTTGTCATTCAATACCGTGAATTTTTCATAAAGAATTTCCATTGAAACTATTTTCTAGCAATATGTAATTTTTCACCCAAAACTTATATTACCCACCGAAATTTTAAGTTTTGACTATAGTTACCCTCCATATCTGGCCCAATTATTCAATCAACAATCCAATCTTTTGATTAGACCACTGAATTAACAACATGGTTTTTTCCCAAATATTTTCTCTCATACATTTTGTCAAACACTTCATGTTCAACCTATAATTTTACCTGTAGAATTCAAATACCAACCATGCAATCCTAGTGCTGCAACCTTGAGCTTTGATACCATCTTTTCACATACCTAATATCCCTCTATACACTATAGAGACCATGGGGTACCCAATTATGTGTATAAATTCTACTCTTGTTTCCATTTATGAATTTACTTTCTAGTGGATTACTATAATACATACATTTTTAACAACGGAGGTGAAATATATATAATAACAATTCTTTAAACAAAAAAATACCTTTTAATTATGGAATCATTCCTAACATGAATGTATCAAACCGTGCTCAATCAATCTATACTGATAATAAATTCCAAAAAAAAATTGAAACATCATATAATATAACTAAAATTCATGGAACGCACACACAATTGGAACTTACCTTATGAAAGTACTCCAATCAGCTGCAAGTGAAGGATGTTCCTCCTATCCATAGGCACTCTCTCAATATGTCTCTTCTTTGACAGATGCCACCCCAGAGCTGGGGATATTAGTTAAGAGGCGAGGTATGCTCCCTTTCTCCAGCATAATCACATCCAACTTGAAGGCACTAACTCAAACCAAAGGCATTCACACACTACCCAAAGGTGTAAAACACCATCCATAGTTGTTCCCACCCTTGCCCTCATTCCTCATCAGCCTGCACAACACAACAGATGGAACCCCCTTATTCACTTCACCATCCCTTAGGTTGTCCCCATCCCCTTCTAGTTCTCCAACACAGGTCAGATAGGAAGTCTTTAGGTCAAGGTACCATGTAGTCTATTTGCAGGGCATGCCTCTCTAGCAGGGAACTAAGGCCAAGAAACACCAATTTATCAGGGTAAGATATGCCATTTTTTTCAGGGTTCCTCCTTGGGTGTTAAGGTAGTCTTATTGACCAACTATCTTTCTTCCTCCAAGGAAACATGCATCCCTCTCCATGACAAAATAAATGAATGAATTAGAAGGTTAAAAGCGAATTCCTAAAAAAATATATACACATGGTTATGGATTGACAAGTGAATTCCCCAGAAGTATCAACTTTCCCCTTTTTAATATCACTTGTGATAAGTAATCCCAATATTAATTAAACTAATACACCAAGGTTAAGGAACTTTGGTAAAAAGATGAATGAAGGTTTATGGAATTATCTAGAGTTATGACCCCTTAGCCCCTCTCACTACCCCCGCTTGTGGAATCATACCCCCCACCTCTTCTTCATCCTTCTTCACTTGCAGTTGTTAGGGATTTTTATATTAAAAAGCATATGCATCATTTACAATATCCATGGTCTTTTATATCATATGATATTGACATATAGACTTTGCATAATTACATCACATTTATGTCTTGGGGTAAGAAGTAGGGTGTTAAATATTGCCTCAAGTGGCTATTTGTCTAGGGTTGTGGATTGTTTCCCTCTATAAGGGTTTGAACCACATAAAACATTGTTGCGTTGACCAATGATTTGTTTGTGTGAATGGTTTCTTAAGGTGTTCAACCTATGTGGAAATATATTATTTTAGTCTAACTTGGTATTAGAGAACATATAAAGACCCACTTTTGTTGTTGATTGAGACCTTGAACCAGTGTAGTAGCATGCATCAAACTATTTCTAGATTCTACTATTTTTGTGCATTTTTGAGTTAAGAAGGGTGTTCCATTGGGTCCATAGTGCTTCTTTAAGTTAAAAACACTTTTTGTTTCACTCAAAATGTTTATGTTTGACCAGGATACAACCATTCTACCATATTCAAAGCTATAATGTTTACATTTACTGATTAAAAAAAATTCTCATATTGTTCTAGCCTAAATTTCTTTTTCATTCCCAGTTTGTTACCTTTCCAAACTATGTATACTATTTATCGTGTGAAGTTGGAAAATAGAAAAGAGAGTGAAAGGGTATTCCTGATTGCATATGTTCTTTATTGTACACCTTGTGCGAACTCAGTAAACCATAAATAATGAGAAAACTTGCATTTTCCAAGTAAGATAACCAAGGTCTAACCCCAAGTTTGAGAAATTTCAGCTTCAAAATTTATTTATTTTGTTTTGTGTGGTTGTGTAAACATGTCTTATAGGCCAAAAGAAAGGTTTTTTTTGGGTAGGAAAGATCACCCTAAAAAACAAGTCCTTTTTGTTAATTTTTGAAAAAGTTCATGTAGCTTTAAGTTATAAAGTAACTTCATTGTAAAAGTGCTCCCCACTTGTTTTTTAAAAGTGTGTCACTTATTTTAAAAATGTAACTTATTTGTAAAAGTGAGATTATAGGAAAAGTAGGTAAGGCGTAGAATTATTTACTAAATTGTGCACCCATCACCATTTGGTTCAACCTGTGCCTACCACATGGTTGCTTGGTTCCTTTTCTGCCTTGTTTTCAAAATGACATAACTTTGACATTCATAGTCCATATTCAATGCCATTTTTTTTCTTCTAAAACTAACTATGTGTTTTTCAATATTTTTGTATCTAGACGATCAATTTCTACCTTAGAATCCATGTTACTATCCACATTATAATATGGGCATTCCAAGTGATATTTTTCTTACAAGTACCAACTAATTCCAATGGAGAGTTTGTATGGAGGGTGCCCTAAGAAGCAGCCTGACTATACCAAGTTACCACGGGAAAAGAAATTTCCCCAACTAATGCCAATTAGAAAGTAAAATGGGATAACAAAAATGATGAATCCTGTGGAAATGACACACCGGATGTAGCTTGGGAGAAGTTGGAAACTATATTTGGTAAACATAATTAGATTCAAGGTCACCAACTTGAAAATCGATTGGTTGCTTTAAATTGAAGTGATTTCTCTTGCATTCAAGACTATATATCTCAATTCAAAAGATTTAGACTCTTAGTTGAAGAATGGAAAATAACTAAGAAATAAAAGGAATGTATTTATGTTATTATTTCTAAGCTTGGTCCCTTATTTTGTTTTTGTATCTACTTTTTACTCCATTAAAGAATCTGTAGGGACTATTTATAAAAAACCCACTCTTGGAGACTTTCGTGATGCTTTGAGTAGAGAGAAAGATAAGCTCTTGCATCTTGGTGTGACCAAAATTGTAGGTACATATAATAAATTCTTAGTGGCACAACATAAGGATAACTTCAAGCATCCAAAGAAGCAACAACCTCGTAATAATAAGAAAAAAAGTGTCATAGACCCACTCAACAAGCCTCTACACCCAATGGTGATAAAGGCACTAAATTGAAAGGTAAGAAGATCGAGAAAACATTGCAATATTCGAGATGGTCATGTGGAATCTAAGTGTTTTGAGAAGATAGAAGCCTTGGAAGCAACAATAAAGAAGCATAACATTGATCTTGATTTTTCTTCTAACTCTTCTTCTCATAGACATGAACTTCATGATTATGGTTTTTCTTTTAATGCGTCTTCTTCTTCTTCTAATAAGTGGTTCATTGATTTTGGAGAATCTTTTTATAAGGCTAAGGATAAAGCCCTTTTTATGCTCTTAATGAATGTAACACCAAAAGAAGGAAAATTTTAGGGGTGGCATATAGCCCATGGGTTAATTTTTGTCATTTTTTCCAAAACAAAATCCATAAATTTCCCTTTTTTTTCCAATATGATTCGCCCAAATTCTATAGGATTAAAAATTTTAACTGTAAAAATCGCCCAAATTGTCCAAAAACTATGTAAAACCTTTATAAATTTGAATATTTAAAAAAAAATATGGCCCAACATTTTATGGTCGGAAATTTGATAATTAGTAAGATTTGCAAAGGTTTCTACACTTCAAGAAAATTATGGATCCTAAAATTTTCCTTGCACCCAAAAAATATTTTTGGTGATGATAGATCTCTTTGTGTTGTAGGACATGGAATAGTTCATCTAGATGATAGTCATTCCAAAGATGTATTATGTGTTCCAAGTATTTCCTACAATTTGTTGTCATCCTATCATATCACTCTTTCTAGTGAAGGCAAGATTGAAGCATTTACACCTCACCAAGCAGTAATCAAGGTTCATAGATATTAAGCATGTACTAGGAATCATAATTGTTAATGAAATTACCAAGTTGTAAAAATTTAACAACTTTGGGACATCACCTTTTCCCTCAATTTTTATTGTTCATAGAGATGACTTGAGTAAACTTTGGAATGAGTTATTTGGTCATTTAAACTACTGCTCATGGAAACAATTGATGAGATCCACTTTTGGTAGGTAATTAAGTCACTTTTGCACTTTCCAAAAAACACGAGGAAGCATGGGACATAAAATAATGAGTAAATAAACCTTTGAGATATATCATGCATGTTTATTGAGTATAAAGCTAGTGGTTAAGTGTTGTCCCTTTTTTGCTTGACTTTACTTGATTTCTAGTTAAAAATTTCTCTAACTCAATGGAAGTGGAAGTTATGAACTAATACGGGTCAGGAACAAACAACATGTCAATCAGGGACTGTTGGCGCAAAGGTTAGGAACCATATCCACTTTCTAAATATTTTAGGATATCCCCATGTGAAACTGAGCTCCAAAAGTACAAGTCCTAGATAACAAAGTGACCACCAGATTTTCAAGACCATGCTTTTGTTGACTACTCCTAAATCATAGGTTGAATATGCACCATGTAGTTTTTAATCCTTTTTTGAATTGTATAAGAAAAGACCCTTGGGAACATACTAGGGGGTTCAAAAATCATTTTCTATTTTGAACATAAACTATTTTACATCATTAGTCTAGTACATTATCTTTCATGAAGCTTGTTATTTGATTTAATGAAGAAGTTTTATCCTACATCGTGAGTACTTAAAGTTTCGTGAGGTTCTTGTAACTTCCTTGGGGAGGCCCCCCTGAAGGAAATATAGGGATATTAAAATTAGTTTATGAGTTTGATTTAGTTTAGGATGCATTTACTTTACTCATCACATGTGCTATGTTTTTCATATAGATTCTCACTATAATTCCTATAGTTTATTGTAACGATTCTTGTAATTTTCTATTACAAGAGATTTAATATGAAATCAAATTTTATTCACCGTTCTTTCTTTTCCTGCAGTTTATTTCTCGCATGATTCAATTTTTGTTTTATGCTCACACAAATATCAATCAATCCTTATGATGCTTAGCCTGTTTCATAAACCTGGAACTAAAAAATATTTCTTTCATGCAAATTTTGAAACTACTCACACAATGGCCAAACAACTGTGACATTCTAGTTCTTTAACTTGAGGGTAACATTGTGTCCCACTATATTTGGAAGGAATCAGGATGCATGTTGAGGAATGGGATCCCAAGACATTCATCTTTAGGAAAGTCATTCTTATTGCTAAATAGGAATTAGTTTATTGTTTTTCCTATTTTCCCGTATTTAGATTTCTTATAAGTTGCATATATTGTGCACAACACCTCTAAAGTTTATTCATCCATCTGGTTGATAAATTAAAGTTAGAAGTCCTAATCCTAGTGATTATTGTTACAAATTTGTGACACACCAATAGTGTTAATCCCTCAATAAATCCCCAAATTATACAACTTGGGGACCCACTTGAAATTTTGAATCAAGGGGCACATCTCAAAGAGTCTTTTTGTTGGTAATACCTATGTAGTCCCAAGTTAGCCACATTCTCAATCAGGTATTCTTTGTCAAGAAATATCTTTGATTACTTTTCCTTTTGATTTTGGTTTTCTTTCCTATGAATATTTATGATAAAGATGACCTAACATACTAAACTTATACTACCTTTGAACTAATAAAAGTATTCAATTGATTTCACCTCAGAAATACCCAGGGAGGAAGCGTAAAAAAATGGAATTTAACATTTAACTTTGTAGAATTACCTTTTTTCTTTCTCATCCTCAACAAAATGTCAGAAAGTTACTCATTTAACTCATTGAAACATTGGAAATTTAGTCCCTTAACTTAGTGAAACATCAACAAGTTAGAGACTAACTCAGTGATACTTCAGAGGGCTAGTCTCTTAATCCAACAAAACAACAAAGCATTGATGCCTTAGTACCCTAAAACATTGGCTAGCTAATCATCAACACGATGAAATTTCTATGAGAAGGAGTACAACTCAATAAAATTTTGATGAGCTAGTTTCTTAGCTCTCTGAAATGTTGGAAAGTTAGAGCTCTATCAAAGTGTTGGTAAAATGAAACCTCACACTTCAGTGTAGATGAGTTAATAATTTAGTTCACTAATATGTTGGATGATTAAATTCCAATCCATGTGATGTGTTGGACTCGTAGAAACTTAAGTCACCGATATATCGAACAATTCACCCATTATCTCACTGATAATATGTCTCTCATGCATGTTGTTTCTCTGCTAGAGGCTAGAGTCATCGTTATTGCGACATCTTAGTCATTTGTTCCCCTAATAAGCGCCAAGAAAATGCCTTATCTTAATGATATAATTATTCAATGAAGAATTATTTTACATATCGGTGAGTTAGGAGGATAATCCTCTGACACAATGGAAGATTAATCCTCTAAGACACCAAATTCATTTCAAATAAATTATACATTGAATTTCATAAAAATTGAGGTCAATTAGTTTATAAATGAATCTTGACTACCAAAAAAATCACTTTCCACTTTGCAAGGAACCCCAAAGGGACTAGGAACCATACAATCGAGAAAACGACCAAAGAGGACCACCTTTCCCATTGATCTGAGAATGAAAATATAAGCATGTATCATCTACACTTGTCAATTTTCCATTCATGTTTGGTGAGATGCTGGATTTTAAATTCTAAAATTTAATCCTTAGTTGGGTTTAGGAACTATTCCCATTTGCCTCCTTCTTTCCCCATTGATTTTAAGTTGAATATTAGATTCCCTCCTCTGGAAAAACCCATTTCCTTACCTTGTACACCTAGAACAAACCCTAAGGGTATGACAATTGAACCTCCCTATCGACCCCATTCCAAAACCTCATTTGTGAGCACCTTCCTACGACTAATCCTTGAAGTTGTTTTACTAGTCCAAGATAAATTTTTTCTTCCCCACTTACCCATTTCCTTCACTCACTAAAGATGACCCACACTAAACCCCATCCCTAACATTATTCTCTTTAGAAAATTCACTTCAATACTGAATCTGACCCATTCGACCAAGTTACCATCCAAGTTGTCAATTATGTGTTTGTTTACTACCACAATAACAATGCAGATTCTATTGAATTTGATGATGATGAACAATAGGAGGAATACAAGAGAGTTCTAAGTATAAGGACAAGATGATCGATTCTTTTTTCTCATCCAAGGAAGAAGAGGAGGTGGTGGCGTGGACCAACTATGTTGACACTAATAGTAACACCAAAATTTATACCTCCCTCCACCGAGGGGATATATATCAAAATTTCAAGCATGAAATAGTTGCTTTCCATCCAATTGAAGTTGTTGAGGACGTAACAGTATAGCATAACATAAAAAAGTTAGTGTTTCATAAAGTATCAACTAGGACATCCCTTTTTCTCTACTTAGAAGTCCTTTCCCAAGTACTTCCCAGAGTTGATTTAGACAATAGATTGATCAAATATCCTAAAGAGAAAGTCAATTCCTCGTTCCAACCATTCACTCTTGAAACATATTACAATTTTCCTACACCCATGGTATGCTTGACTGAGGAATGGAGTAATTTAGTGGATTTGGATTGTCATGCTTGGATTCAGTCCTAGAGATACAGGATCATATTTGGATGAGTCCTTAAGGCCCCATACAGGGTGGCAACCACATTATTATTATAATGCCCCATTTTGACATAACCGGTTGAATTATCATGACCTGTTTGTACTTTCTTATTATTGTGGAACTTCGTCAGTTGATGACATTGTGGACTTATGGATGTATTATTTTGTAGAAATTATATATATGCATGTGATGTTAAATATGAATTATGTTCATGTTTTCATTATGTCTCTATCATGCAAATTTAATAGAGGAGGGTACATGGATACTGATTTAAATCTATGTGTCGAATAAATGATTATGATGCTGAGTGCATGATACAAAAATGATTACATTGTCGTTAGTATTAATGAAATATGTATACATGTCTATGATTGTATGGTATTACACAAAATTTTGTTATGAGACTAAAAAACATGTTCAAAAGAGCTAAGGGATAGCTGAACCCTACAAAAATGGCAGTACATCAACAGTATGGATTCCAAAAGATAAATGGTATGCAAGTGATGCATTATTGTTCTATATGAGTATTGATTTATTATCATGATGTGTGGGTAGGTGCGAGGTTTCATGGAACTCAACTACCTAGACTAGTTATTCGATGGTGAATCCCTAAGAACACCAATATCAACATGGCATGACTATGAAGGGTGTTGACCCTTGTTCCATATGGGGGGTGGAGGCATTACCCACTGTTGATCCTCTGAAACCCAGAGTCACATGAGGGTTTTTCTACGACACACTCCCCAAGGTGTGTGATGATGACTAGTGGGTGCGTGCTAGGGAAGATTGGCCAATGTAGTTGACACTTTCTCTTACGGTTTCTATTTGGAGTTAGCTCATGTAGTTGACACTCCAGGGTAGTCTAACAAAGGAAGGATAGGATGAGGAAGTTAGTTGTGAATTAGAAGAAGAAGCAAGTAGTTAACAATTATTGTGGGAGATAATAAAACAACTTGAATGTTTGTATGGGTGTTAAAAATATTCCTTTACTCATGTGTGATAAACTTAGTATACTAGGCAGTTGGTGTTGTGTTATTATAATCTAGTTAGTAATTACTGTTAGATAATGTGATTTTTGAATTGTTTCCTTTCATGCTTACTTGTGATGGATATGATCTATGCATTAGAGGTTCATCGTGTTATTATTAGTACACACCAGGCTATGTATGTATTAGCTAGACATACATACCTTGTGTGCATACGCTAGTATTACTCAATTATAAATTCATTATTTAAACTACATGATTAATTGCATTATGATTGTTTGTATTGGGGTTATTGGGTTAACTATACATTAATTTATGAATACACGTGTATTATATTAAATGGCCATTTTTCTTAATTAGATGCATTCAATTTTAATATTTATTGGGATTTAGATTGTAAGATATTAATTACAATGTTTGAGCAAGGTTGAATTTATTCATATTAAATTGATTAGATTGTTAGGTAAATGTCAATCAAAAGTAAATGACTAGATATGGTTGTAATTTCAAGGTCAATATTTAATTTTTTTTATTGAAACAATGCAGTTGAAGTTATTCGAATTGATTTCCTTATTGAGTAAAAGTCAAAGGAATTAAATGAATGCATATGGTTGTGCCTTAAATTGATTATTTTAATTGTTTTAAATTGTTTTTAGAAATTGCTGCACTCGAAAGTTAATTAAGTTGACTTGACATGTTATCCAAAATATACATGAATGGATAGGAAGATGATTATTTAACATTAATTCTGGAGGGTAGTGGATCACTCCTTCCGAAGAAGGAGGCAGTGGGAGTGCTTAATAGGGTGGAGAAGAGATGAATGAAGGGACTTTTGGTTTATTTTGGGAAGGAAAAAATTCTTTGAAACCATGAGAGGTGAAAATGGAAAGGAGCGGGAAAGAAAGTTGAAGCTAGGAACCCGTGGGGGAAACTAGAGTGAGATCCGAACTAGAGGGGTAGTTGGTTCTCAAGACCTGTTAGAGAATGTTGTTTCATAGGCATCTGTTGTTGTTCTTGGGGATTTATGGCATGGAGGGCCAAGGAATATGGATTCCTTGGAGCTAGGGCGCCAATGAAGCTATTCCTAGCTAGCTAGGTGGTAAATCTATTTGGCGGTTGAGTTTCCTGCTGCAGGGGAAAACTATTTATCTACATGGATCTTGCATGGACAAACTACTAATCTACAAGTAATTTTCTTGCTTTATCTATTACTATTTTAAAAGAGTTTTAACATTATGTATATGTTGAAATATATCCATAGAAAATAAAGAATCGAAATTGGTTCTATCTGTCAATAGATTAATCGGTTTATACCTGCACAATAGCATGCACAAATAATAAACTAAAAATAGGAGAAATATTAGTACTTTGAATTGGAGACATCAAAACATGAAAACATAAAATGCTTGAAAATGGTGTAAATCATATTAGTATGAAATTAAGGAACTTGTTAGGTCCTTACAATTATATAGGATCTAAGGAGAGAGAGATGCAACTCAGTTTAGGGAATCTTGAATACCTATCCTACAACAAGTGACTACACTAGGAACCATATTCAAATGGGGTGCAATCCTTTCAACAAATATCAAACATGCTATCATGAATGTACAAAACATGGCCTCTAGAAAATACTCTAAATTTTATATGTCCTCCTACTTGTATATGCAGTATGTGCCAACAATAATTTCATTAGGATGGGTTGGCAATGGCTCTAGTAGGATCCTCCTAGCCATGTCTACTAAAATGTCTCGTGGGAGCACAAGTACCCCAACTACTATGTAAATATTTACCAAGAGTTTCTTATGCCACTATATATTATCATCCATGGGGAACCGACAAAGTGTATGTCAGACAAGGACATGGAAGCCTTGGCCACAATGAGAGATTAGTTTTTCATGCAAAAGGGACTTACTTATGTGTTTATTATGGTGCTAATCCCTCTCATTTCCTTCCCTTATTTGTGACCGAGAAAGTCCTCTTACAAGGTTTTCATTAATGGCATAGGAGTAGTATTGTAAAACAAAAAACAAATATGTATGGCCTCCATTGCCTTGACTATTGGAGGATATTGCTTGAAATATATCAAATAGGCTAGAGAACAAGATCAAGCTATCGTATATTTTCAATTTGGTATCTAAGTATTATGACATAATGATTCTAGAAAGATTATTGAACAATACTATCAAGCCTGCAAGTTCAACCTGGCATATGATGATGAATTATGGGCTAAAGAAAAAGTATACATGAAAGCTAAATCCTTGAAGAATATTTCTAGATGACTAGGAGGAAAGAATCACAAGCCATCAGTCCAAGGTGACCCTTATTTGAGTATGGGTGAGCAACAAAAACATGATGATCTCACTGAAGAGATTAAATATGAGAAGAACAAAAAGAAAGGGGAGCATAAAGCTACTGAAAAAGGATCCTCAAGGAGGCTGAAGAACAAAGAAGGAAGGATGAAGAATATGTAAAGAGGAAGGAATAAGAGGGAGAAAAAAAGAAAGTATAATAATATAGAGCGATAAAACTTGGAATGAGCATGCCCATAATTCTAGTAATAGGCACTACACCACTACTCCCACAACAACTTCCATTACTGCTGGGAATTTTACTCTGCTAGAGCTCAACCCAATATGATCCATTCCATCCAAAGATGAAGCGATCACCTCTTTGAATTCATTTATCAATGAAAAAAGGACGAAATAGTTTGTTAAAAAACCTCTATCAGTAATAAATGCAAAGACCCATGTTTGCACTAAGTTGGATCGAAAGTTTATTGCAACAACTTCAATAAACACAACTGTCTCCATGAGAAATCAAGCAAATATTGAAGAAATGGAAGGAAAACTGAAAGCCTACAAGCAAGGGATAAGAGGCCTAAAGAAGGAGACGTCTAAGCTGAGGCAATAAAACAAAATTTTGTTGGAATCTAGGTCTTACACATTCACAACGCAAGAAGAATTTGTATATTCCCCTGATCACATGTACAATCTCCTGCACTAATTATAGGGACACCACACCCAGTTGAACGAGCCGCTTGAACAAACCAAATATCATGAATGCATCATGGATGGCATACTGATGGGTCTAGATGAGCTTTCACAATAGCATAAAGACTAATTTCAATTACCAATAGATCCACTAAGGATGACACCAAAACAAATCCACCATAACCAACCTGCTAATACATAGAGTAAATAGGCAGGGACACCATTTCAACAAAGTATATCCAATGCTATTGTTAAACACCATACATTATATTAGTCTGCAAATAGCATCATGCAAAGATTCCATTTGCATGCACTCCATGATATAGATTAGACTAAACCCATAGAAATCATAAAATGTGAAATTAGACAGATCATTGATTCCAAGGAAAGGACAATAGAATCTCTCAATGATGTGACAAAAGAGGCACTTATGCAGTATTTATCAACTCCAATAAGAGACATCAATCTATTGAAGACATATACTATGTCTCTTAAAAAGTGGACGGGGATCATTGGTGATGGACTAACCAATATTGTGTTCACATTCAATACCCTCAAACACCCCAGGTTTGAAACTATGTCAGATTAGTATGATACTTGGAGAGCACACATGATAAGAAGGTCATGTGTTCATCTAAGAAAATATGTTATAAATTTTGTAAAGAAACAATTTAATTTTCCCTTGAACTCAATATTATGTCTAAGAAGAATCATATTCGAGCATCCCCATTAAACAAAGCGTTGCTTCATGGGTATTTTTCATTTTGTAAATAATATTTAGTTGCAATAAGAAGAGTCAGGGTATTTAAAGGATCAAGGTAACCCAATGGAAAAAATGAATTGTATAAATTAGGGAAAGGGAAGAAAGACAAGATCATTTGGGAGATTTGAGATGTGTTGTAACTATTGTAAAATTTTCATGTGAATTAATATGAAAAAGCTCTTGAGACAAGCTTGCAAATTTAGGAGATTGTTCATACTATTTAAGTCTATGAATGGTTTAACTTATTTTGCTATTTATGCCATACTGTTACATTAAAAATCTTTCATTTTTTTGTGACTATTCAATGCATGTTCATCAAGTTTTCTAATGGTTTGTGACTATTGGTAAAATAATTGTTGTTTTTAGCTAAATTGAATGGAACAAATCCTCTTTAATTTCTAGTGATGTTTATGTGGACATGTATTGATTGTGCTTTGAAAACTTATTTTCTTGGTTACTTACAACTCTAAATGTGTGCATTTGGTAATTAATGGTCACCTAGTTGTAGCTCCTAGCTAGGTTAGGTTCCTTTTTTTGCATTAGACTAGTAGCATATTTCATTATGCACAAAATCCCCCAAAACTAAACAAACTAAATAATGGCCATTGTTCCATAATACAGATGGATTCTCTATTCTGAATAATGTGAGGTCTATATGTGACCCCATATTGGCATGAATGTCTTATTGCTGACAATATGGCATTTCAACACTGCTAACATTATTTTCTGTGCTCGAAAGAGGGACTTGAATGTTTGAAAGAGACTTGTATCAATAATGTAATTCTCTTTTTAAATATTTCTGGAAATATCCTTATGAAAGTAACATCCCTACCCAAGGTGTAGACTCTAACCCTAAAATATTATTTGGAGAAACTGTTGAGAACTTTGAAAATCCTCTATCCTTTGAAACACCCTCTCTATACGATGTCCCTATAGAAGAGGAAAATCAATTCCTTTGCTATAATGGGTCCTACATAAAGAATATTGGTGGGAAACCCATTTCCCTTTTATTTCCTATAAGGAATGAGCCACACACAAAGCCATTCACACCCCTAGTCAATTCCTTGTAAATATGGTAAATTCCCTCATAGAATTTACTATGAGTAAAAGCCTAGAACCATTGAACGCAATTGCACTAACTCCTTCTGATTCTGTAGCTCCCTCACAACCATCAAGTCCTTCCTATGATTAAGAATAAAACATTGAATTTATTGCTAGAGCTTGCGATTTCATAAGAGAATTCCTAGAAAGAACCATGTATAACAACAAGCCGAGAGTACCATCCTGGAGAACCCAGAGTTCCTTGAATTTAGTGATACCTTTACATGACTTAGCTGAGCACCCTGAGATCATGCTCCTTGAATTTGACTTAGAAAAACTTGGTACTCCTAAAAATCACATTAATAACTTTTGCATGGCTATCATATTAATTAATGCGAAACATGAAGATGTAGTTTGCTAGTTGTTTCCTTACACTTTTGAGAATAAGTCCTCCACTTGGTATTTAAAACTCCTAGTAGATTTTGTACCCACTTGGGATGATTTTAAAATGGATTTTATACGAAATTTTGGTGAGAAGGTAACCCCGCATTTCATTTGGAAATAGCTTATAACTATTAAGATGGACAATGGGAAAAAATTAAAAACTTCAACCAATGCTTCACCATCCTTTTGAATAGATCTTTAGCTGGTTGCCCCATTGGTAAAAATGTTGTAGTTGAATACTATACATATTCCTTACTAGTACCAATTTCAATGTTTGTGAAAGGCTAGGGATTCTTTCCTTGGTATAAAATTTTGAGGAAGAAAATAACATTAAAAATGAGATGTCTAGTCTGCCTTAGAATCTCAGGGAAAAAGATGACAAGTTTATAACTCTTTAAAAAAAATTAATGTTACATTTAAACCTATTTCCAAAACCAATAACAAAAAACAAAAAAACCAAACGGTGTAGAAGACCTTATCCATATAGTTAAAAGGTAATCTAATGAGGTCACTAACTTAAATAGAAATGCAGAGGAGGGTACATATAACAACAAATCCTTTAAACATTTCTACATAAGGCCTATCTAAAAACCACATGAGTTTATGAATTTCAATCTGTATTAAATAGGAATAGACAATTACCACACCAATCACCATGCTAATCACTTCTAGAAGGCATTTCTTTAGTTAATTCATTCCATGACCGTGGTATTGAACTAGTTTGTAGATGGCCATAACCAGAGTGACAATCCCCCTCTTGAAGACTTAAAGAAAACAACATTCAAATAGAGATCCACTAGTGAGGAAACCATTGTCTTGTGGGACTTGTTCCTAGGAATTCCCAATCAAATTGAAGATGCATTTCATGAACTATAAGTGACTCAAGTCATCCATAAATATTATTCACTTAGGAGTAAAAGTCCTATTTTGTCAACTTCTTCCCCATCTCATTCCACTCTTGTCCTAGACAAAGATACTAAAACCACTTAGACCAGAAAAGCATCCACTCCTAACTCGCATGTAATTCCATGGAATATAATGTGGTGGAAGACTTAAAGAAAAAGAAAGCCAATATTTTCATTTTTATATTTTCCATATTCCATAACAAATAAATTTATTGCTACAGGAATTTGCACAACCATCTAACACATCTCATGAAAAGGTGGAAAAGTTGGAGACAAAGAAGAAGTCTCTAGTTCTTAATGTCCATGTAGAAGTAAAGAAAAGGGATGCATTGATTCGAAACAAATCTATGCCACAAACACCCCTATTTTTTGCTGGCATTTGAAATTTTTAATCACAATGTTCACAAGTAAATTTAAGGGCCTCATCTAATGTAATTCCCTTTTCAGTATTTCAAAATATTAATGCAACACTAACCAAATGTTCCCTCTGCATTATTAAGCAAGATAGGTCTCGTGTGAAAGTGATAGGGGAGTTAAAATATGTTCTAATTAGACTAGCACCGAACCCCACAGCGTTCCAAATCATAGATATTAGCGTACTTCACTAAAATTAGAAGGGATTGGTCACAAAAATTGCAGGGGTACATCGTAGATATTAGCGTACTTCACTAAAATCAGAAGCTTACAATCTATTGATTAGAAGGGATTGGTCACAAAAATTGCAGGGGTACTTCACTACTGGTTGGTCTCACCTTTTTTTTTAACCTTTGGGTGGGAGGAAAAACCAGATAAAGGTTGATAGGGAAACACACATGAAACACAAAATGATAGAATTAGAAGGCCAAAATGAACCTTTACACTACACCTAATCCATCTTGGGGAATTACTTTCTCAAGATTGATATAGGAATTTACATAACACCGAAATAAACCATGGAATCAGATGAATAGTCTGCACTCCTTCATACTACTCAAAATTATGAAGATGTAATGTGTACCATAGTAGGAATTTCAGATTCAACTAACATAGATTTAGATTCTAACCTTTAGACCTTGTATTTTGCTGGTTTTGAGTTGAAGGAAGGTGTAGTTTTAGGGTGAATCCTCATAAAGGAAGGTGTAGGTGTAGGTATTTTGATGGTTTTATTTCTTGTAGGCTTGAGTTTGAATACACCAACAACATAAATGAGTATGAGGCCTTGGTCCAAGGGATCAAAAGGAAATTGATTTGAAGATTAAATCATTAATTTTTTTGTGATTCAGAAATAATTGTGAGGCAGGTAAGAAACACTATTCCTTGTCTATCGCCTCACCTAAAATATTACTAGTGAGGTATGGCATTTGATCACTCACTTTGATGATTTCAATATTACAATTGTTCCTTGTGCTAAATATGTGGCAGTAGATGTGTTGCTTAACACTACTTCTAAAATGTATCCATGTGTAGATCACTTCTCAATCAAAGTATTGTTTAGTCCATCCATACTAGACAATGTCACCAACACAAGGGTCTTTAATGATGATCAACAAATCATTCCGTTTTTAATAAGCAAGGATAATTTAATATAAGGAGGTAGTTATTAATGATGAAGAGCACCATGAGTCACTCAAGAAATGTCAAGAAAGTATGCATAACTTTAAATGCAATCTAATTCCAGGAGGAGTAGTCACTTTAGATAAATTATTTGACCTACAAGGAAAGTTTTGTAAACCTGTAAATTTCAAAACAAATAGTTCCTCCTTATGCCACGAGACAATCAATTTGGGTACTATTGTAAACCCAAAAAACATCGATTTGGGACCTGTTTTACACCTATGGAAAGACATGATTTATTTGACTGTTTAGGAAGTACATTGTTTTTTTTTCACTTATTCTTATGAAGACTTGAAGACTTATGACTCCCGAGTCATCCAACATGTTATACTACTCAAGGAAGGGGTCAATCCATTCTGGTAGAAATTGAAAAATATACATAAAATTCTAGAACCTTTAATACATAGAGAACATAAAAGGTTTTTGGATGCTAAGATTATATTTAAAGTACACCATTCTGCATGGGTCACAAACCTAATCCTTGTTTGAAAAAAGTAAGGAGAAATCAAGTTATGTGTGGATGTTAGAAACCTAAACAAGGCCTCGGGAAAAGATAATCGCCTTGTACCCACTATGGAGCATATTTTATAGTTGGTATTAGGTTCTAATATGTTCTCCCTTTTGGATGGATTTTTTGGATATAATCAAGTTTTGGTTGCTAAAGAGGACATGCTCAATACCACCTTCCAAACCAAGTGGGGTACCTTCGACAGATGCCTTTTGGGATTATCAACGTTGGGGATACATTTTCATAACCATAGACATAGCCTTCTGTGGCTTGACAAATTAGTGCATAGTAGTGTACTTGGACAAGTCATAATGTTTTCAAAGAGGAGGCTAGATCATATCCAACACCTCGGGAAAATTGTTGAACAATGTAGAAAGTATGGCATTTCCTTGAACCCCAAGAAAATTGATTTTCCTATTTATAAATGTAAACTCTTGGGGCATTTCATTTTAAAATATGGGACCATGATTTAACCATAAAGAATCCAATCTATCACAAAAATTCTGATGCCCATAAATAAGAAGGATATGCTACCTTTCTTTGGAAAAATCAACTTTGTTAGAAGATATCTACTAGATTTTGCTGAAACAATTAAACCATTAAAGACGATTATTAGGAAGAATGCTTTTTTCAAATGCACTAATATAAAAAAGGAAGTATTCCAAAAAATAATATTTTGTAATTGTTGTTGCTCTTGCATTATATAGTCCATAGATAGAGATTTTCGTTTATATACCTTTGCACTTGATCACTCGCTATCAACAATCCTCACTGAAAAGGATGACCAAGGTAATGAGTGTTCGATCTCTTTCATGAGTACAAGTTTACAAGGGGTCAAGCTAAATCACCCTAAAATTGACAAGCATGCCTTTGCACTGTCAAATCCATGAAATAGTTCAAACCCTACATATTAAAGAATAATACCACTATTGTGGTGTCGCTCCTGGATGTCAAATCATTATTTGTCCAAAAAGAGATGGGAGAAAGAAGAGGGAATTGGAAAACTATTGTGCAGGAATACAATATGAAAATCATATATGCAAAAATAGTCGAAGGCCAAGGCTCGTGTAAGAGAGTTGTTGAGGCTATGGACCAACTGGAGGGCCTTGAAGATGAAATGTTATTATATTCCCAAGAAGTGCTCATCCTCCCAATCACAAAAGACTCTCGCTACACAGAATTGGTAAAAGTTTCACAACACAAAACAACCTTGAGTAATATCGACATAACAACGGAGCTGTAGTCATTGATTGTATTAAGAAACAACTAATAATCGGGTTTGACATTCCATCTAGCTAGTCTTTGATAAGGATTCATATTTCTCTTTTTGAAATTTATTGGTTTTCCTTTAGGAAAGGGAATCATTCTTCTATACTCGACCAATTACTATCCATTGGGAAATGGTGTAGCAAAGTCTACTAATAAAACCTCATCAGAATACCAAGAAACCCATGGTGGATCATTAAAGAAACCAACGCAACACACTTTTCAAGGGACTTTGGGACGTTATGGTAATACCCAAATCTACCTTAGGAAATTCCATGTATTTATTGGTTTATGTGAAGGATGCCATCCTACCACCCAACATCCTTTTGCATTCCCTCAAATTGATTCAAGTTGCCAAGGGTCAAAATTTTCCAACCGTTCAAAAGTGAATTAATATGTTGTTTCAATCAGAAGAGGAGAGAGACAAAGACACGTAGAAATTTACTATACATCAACAAGTAGTTAAGAGATGGTTCAACAAGCACTCAACAACATGCAGACAATATGAAGTGGGTGATATGGTGCTGAAATGGGATAAACTAAATGAGCCAAAAATGAAACATACCAAATTCCAACATCTTTGGTTGGGTCTCTATGAAGTAGTATAGAAGTTGGTTTTAGGTACTTATTCCTTAAGGAATTTTGAAGGAGACGAGGATATACGTCCTGTCAATGGTCAAGTGCTGAAACAATATTTCAATCAGCTACTTAGACATAGTAGTTGGCTTGTACAAATTATCTTAGGTTACACTACTCCTTTCATAGAAATAGGATTGCATTTTTCCCATTTACATTTTTTTTTGATGTTGTTGCTTTATATTTTTCGCATGCTTGCTTTCCATTATTTTTTTTTCCAAATATCACAGCCTTTTTATGTTTTGAATTTTCCCAAATAATAGGTGGTGATCATGACTATACTAAGGAATTTAGGGTATTTTTTTGTTCTCTTCACTGATAAAACAAGAGGCAAAGATTTAGAATTTAGACCCCATTAGCAGGGGAAAATGTAGTGTCAGTGGATGGACAAGGAACAAAATCGATATATAAGCATGGTTATCCCTCCATCCAATTTGAAAAGAAAATCTAATGTGTTGTATTGACCCACTCACTTTCACATTAAAATAGCTTAATATGAAAAGGATGAAGGGTTAAATGTATAGGAGTTAAAGCTAAAGGGATCCAGAAATAGATAGGTATTGAAGAGCTTGACTTAATTTCAACAAAAGGAAAACACCCCAATAAGTGTTGGAAATCCACTACTTCCCCCACTCAAAACTCCATATTGGATAGCTGAACAAGCATGTAATTGGGATAGAAAGTCAATTATAAAAAGGGGTACACCAACAACTCTCTATAGAGGCTCTATCATAGAGGGGAAATGGTAGTGGTGTCGTGGTGACTCCATCAGTGCTATGGACACATGTGGGTTGTGGAGAAACACTTGAGGAATTCTAAATAGTGCTTGATCAATTTTTTTACTTCCCAAATCTATGTAACTCTAGAACCTAGGCTCTAGCTCCATTCTTTTATTTACGATACATTAAAATGAACCTCATTAATATCTCTTCAACAAAGTATGCGAGATATTTCCTTATTGCAAGAATAAAAACTAATGCTCTTTTCATTAAAAAATGATCTTTCCCACTTTTTTTCTTTTTCTTTTTTGAGAGACTAACTTTCACGCATGTCTATAATTAGCGATTTCTATGTATGGTAGATACATTTTGAATGCCATGATTATGAGGAGGAAATGAATATGTGATCAAATTTTTAGTGGGTGAAAGAGTGTTTAGTCAAGGGCAATGTTTAGGAAGAGTACATGTTGTAATGCCATGGTTCCAAACATGCAATGGTAGAGTGATTTCAAGTTTTTGACGGGTTAAGAATAATTAATCAAGAGAATTGTTGAGTAGGTGGATTGTCTACAAGAGTGACATAAGGTAATTTGCTGGAAGGTTTCATGTGTATGATATTGTTGGTTTGAATTTTCAAATACCTCATTTGCATTACCAAAATTTGGCTTATGGTGAAACCATAAATCCCCTTGTCATCACGATTAACATTGTTTTGGTTTTATTTGGCAGTCTTGCATAGCCTATCAAGCATTAATTCCTAGAAAATCCCCTTGGTAATTTGTTTGCGCGTTAGAAAAGGCATTAAAGCAAGGCTAATAAGCTGACTTTGTCCAAGAAGAAAATAATTTGAATTTGTTGTTTATCAAGTTGCATATGATATTGTTTAGGAAACTTGATTTTCCCTATTGTTTTCTAACTAAAAGTAGAAAGTTCAATGGCCTCTCCTTACCTAATTTATTTCAAAAACTCTACCAAGAAAAAACTTCAAAATGGGAATTATTGTTGCTAAATTTGGTCAAGAAGAAAATGTTTAATGACCACCTTTATTCATTTAGGAAACTTGCTAAATGTAACATCCCTAAGGTAAGTCCCAGACAACTGTGATTTAGATGATTTACTTCATGGTGGCACTAGGTGCTTGGACCATGAACCATGGATATTATGTTGATTATTGTTGAAATTATGTTATTATTCTATTATTATTATTATTATAACTAATAATGGCACAGCATGAAGATAACGTTGATGAGGGGTCTTGGAATTTCATATGACAAGTGGTTGGGGTTAGAAGCTGTAGCTCCCCCTAACATTACTCTAGTCCACCTAATTCTTGTAACTCCGCTCTAATTAGAGTGTTCACTGTTTATCTAGTTAAATTGAGTTACTATTAGTTAATTTTGGTTAAGTTTAGTTAATGTCAGTTAATTTGAGTCGGTTCTATTTTCACTGAGTTACATCCAGTTAATTTGAGTCAGCCTCTAATTACACCAGTGAAACTAGTGTAACTAACAATCAATTAGAGTCAGTTGGATAATTGGATTTTGGATTTAGTTGATTAATGTATTTTTATGGGTTAAAGTTAGTAATATTCAGTTAATAAGATGAATTCAAGTTGTCTTTAGTGGATGAGAGTGATCTTGGGATAATTTGAGTCAGTTCTTGTGAATTTGAGTTGTCTCAAGTGCATGGCAGTAAATTATGGGTGAATTCGAGTCATCCTCATGCATGGGGAGTAACTTATGGGCAGTTAAGAGTCAATTAAGGTGGTTTGAAGCTAATTTTGAGGAATTGGAATTAGTCATTCATGGGAATACTCTTCCCATGTTTTAGAGTTAGTATTAGTGAATTCAAGTGACTTCGTGAAGACTTTAATGAGCCAGTGAGTGTTTGTTAGGAAGCCCCAACGATTTGGGAGTCCTCCCTCAGTGATCTAGTGTTAGAATCTTGGAGGCAATTTAAATTATGAAAAAATATTCAAATTTCTCAGGAGATTAGTCATTCATTGTTTGTGTAGGTCTAGGAGCAAAGCATAGTAGGGCTCTAGTTGGGTTGTGAATGCCAAAGGGAAACTTGGCCAATATACTTGCACACTTTTGTGGTGAATTTTGCTTGAAGATCTAGGGGGATATTGTGAACCATTCTATTAGTCTTGGAGACCAATTCTTCATTTGTTTCGAATTCCCTAGTAGGGATCCAAAGGGTGTCTGTGGTAGTGTTTCCCATGTGATGCGATTTCCCTTGTAGTGATTCGATTTGTGGTGTTAGGAGAGCTATTTATCCTTTGTTTCGAATGATCTAGTGGATATTCGAGTCTGTGCCTTGTCCTAGGAGTTCATATGTGTTGTTGTTTGACTTAGATTATTCAACCAGAGAGGGGGAAACTTTGTGTGGAAATCTCATCCTAATTATGCTAGAGCATGAGGGAGAGGGGGGAAATATCATACAAGTATCTAGGCCCATTTGTTCTCTTGTTTTGAATGCTCTAGTAGAGATTTGAGCTGATATTCATCCTGGGAGGTTGAAAGTGTTGTTATATAATTGATATTATCTAATAGGAGAGGGGGGAAATTTTGTGTGGATATATATTTTCTGCTTGATCTCATCTTGCAGAAGATAGGGACAATTATGTCAAGTGAGCTATATTTTTTGGTAAGGGGTGCTGTGGGAGAGGGTGATAATCCCAAGACCGACCACTGCTTACCTTTCTGGGTGAGAGGGAAAATCCCAAGGAAAGAAGCACATCATCCACTAGTGTCCATCCTAGAAGATATCTTCTAGTGTGAGATTTTAGGACCTCAAATTATGGGTGATCTTTCATCAACAAAACATACGCCAATTAGAGATATACAACAGGAAGGAAAATTGGCATGTTGTTTCCAGTTGCATAGATCAAGATAAGTACTTATAACCTTCTAATTTGTTATGTATGATTATTATGATGTATCATGAAGGTTGTTTGTGCACACTTATTGCTAGTTAAATGATAGATTTATCATGTTACTAACTTTGTTGTTGGATTGACAACTTTCAGGAAGGTATGTGTTTCCTGGAGCTAGTATTGTGTATTTTGATGAGCAAATGTAAGCTGATTTAGGAAATATGACAATGGAAATTCATATGGCCGTATAGGTCTATCACATATTATAATTTCCAATGAGATTTGTATATGGTTTATCAATAAAGAAATGGTTAAAACTTATCTTTTTTATGAGCAAGCTTTTAGTGCAAATATTATTCATCAAATTGAGATGTTAGTACCACGTTTTGTTTATGTTTTTATCAATTATTTTAGGACTGATATGGATTTGCATGTGTATGTACATGGAATCCCCATATCATGTCATTCATTGGGGTTTATAGATTGTAGTTTAAAAAAAAATATGTCATGAAACTATGTGAAAAATTCTAGCTGAATTAAAGAAGTGTTCGTTTAACTAGTTAACCTAAAAGTTTTAAAGTAGTTACCAAATGACCAATCCCTTTTTAGTAAAAATATCCACTGTGCTAAGATTGGAATTCATCCCTCTTTAACTTAGAGTGATCCCACATACCCTTATTTACCAGTGACCTAGGTTAGGTGTGTTACAAGTGGTATTAGAGCTTTAGGTTACAACCCTAGGACTGTTTGGGCCTTCCATGATTGTTACTCTGTATTAATATGATTTGTTTATGTTATTTTAAGATGCAAAAGAGGTTGATTATTTCCTAACATTATTATTATAATCTACACATAACGTCCCCAATACTTGTCTAAGATACAATGTAAACCCTAAACTAGATTCTAGTACTTACTATTAACTCCAATATCGCAAGTCCTATGATGTGTTAACTAGGCCACTCATGATATTAAAACAACGTATCTTCTAAAACATCAAATATGTACCCTATGATATGATTACACATGTGATCGCATGCATTAGACAAATTGGAATTATTATATCTTGTGAATCCTTTGTTTAAATTATGACAACCATGTAAATAAGGCTAAAGGGGATATATTTTTGTGTAGTTTAAACATATTGAAATTAAAGCATGTTTAATAATGGATATGTATACATTCATTTCTATCAAATTGACCTAATAAAACTCTACAAAATCACCAATTAGGTGAAGAGAAGTTAAAGGTTTAGTTTATAATAATTAAACCTAAAAAGGCTTAGTTTCGTCATACTGAACTTAACTTCAAGTTTAAAAGATTAGTAACATATTCAATTTAACTAAAGGTTGCAGTTTAGTTAAACATTGAATTAAGTTAAAGTTTTAATTTAGTTGGATACTGAATTTGAAATAAGTTTTAGTTTGGTTAAGTATTGAGTGAAGATATGTAATTTGTGGTTATTAAGGAGGCACACTTCATTGCTTAGTTTATAAAAGTATATGCATTGTAGGTTTTGAATTAATATAAGGGGTCATCAATAAAGTTTTTGTGGATATGTTTGGGATAGGGTATAGTTGATATGTTATTAGGTGTATTTTAATATATATATGTATGTGTGTGTGTGCGTGGAAAGATATATTAGGAGTCGAGGTAAAGGTATATATATCTATGTAAATATTAAATGAAATAATTTGGAATTCCCTTGTTAATAAGATGAGGAAATATGTTAGTTTCAAGTTACGTGGATAAACATAATATCTCCTCTACTCAGTAATATATATAGAGAATGGGTTCTGGATGATTGGTGAATATTTTATTTAACTTATGTAATCATCTAGAATGCCTGCCTCAAGAGCTATGCAATATGAATATTATATATATGATCTATGTTATTGGTTGTTCATATATTAGTGTATATATAGGGCCTTGGAGGATGCTTCCTTCGTTTTTGAAAATTCCATGTATTTTAATGATTCAGATTGCTAGTTTGGAAAGGGAACCCCCCCTGGAATAAACGAAACCCCCATCCAATTTTTATTAATATATATTAATTAATTTTTATGGTGTTTGGAAATGAGGTTTCCTTAACGATAACACAACTCCTATTCAATTTTTTTCAGTTTATATTAATTACTTGGTATGGTGTTTGAAAAGGGCATTTCTCCTGAAGAAGATGCATTCCCAACCTCACAACTGTTTGTTTCATTGCTTAATTTATTATGTATATGTGTTATAAAAAGTATATTTATAAGATATGGTATGGTTAGATACGTTTGAGTGTATGGAATAATACAGTATTACCATATGTATATACAAATTGTATAGTGTGTACATAACGTATGAGTTATAGTGCGTGTATGTAGGTATACATGTTCGTATAGACATGAATATTTATTTATTATATGCAATGATTATTAGCATTATGCATATGCGATGTCATGTATATACTATACGTATAAGGGTGTACGTAGTGTATGTTAAATTTCATGAACCATAGATCTACAAGCTAGAATGAGAGCTATATGAAAAGAAGAATGTAGTGGAATTGAAAAATCAATGTAAACTGAACAATGGATTCATGACAGAAATTTCACATAAATTGTACAAGTATTGCACACATTATCATTACATCAATCTTCATTAACATGTCAGTAATACAATAATCATACAATAAGGATAATTCGAATACTGTGGATAAGATTCGAATTCACCAACTCAAACTGATTGATCAACTAACTTAGTGTGGAAATAATCACAGCTAAATCTAACTAGTTTAAATCCGAATAACTAATTCAGTTCACAATCAGTTAACTGATGAGGTAGGTGGAAAAAAGGCACCACACTCCCTTAAATCATGCAAACTGGTGCTAGGATGTCTGGCAGTGAACTAACTGGTGGTTATCAAAGCATTACCAATCATGACTAACTACCTACCACAAACAACTGAAGGCGACTGTTGGTGGCACTCAGAGAGGGTTCCTATAATGTAGGATTGACACCAACGACACCAACGCCACCAAAAATCCTATTGGAACCAAAATTCAAAAGTGTATATGACTCTTGGGAATGTCCCCCTTTACTCTAGTAAAGTGAAAATGACCTCCTAAGCTAGGAAAAATGAACAAATAGACTATGTGGGTAAAGAGAGGATTACTTAATCCTAACACCCCCCCCTAATGCTAACTTTGGACAACTTGGAACTTGGAAACTGGGCCAAAAGTCACCCATACAATCTAAATGAAATAAAATACTACTTAATAAACAAGGAAAATGGGGAAAATCTCATGGGAATACCCCCCTCTCAAAATAAGAAAGAAATCATGAACAATGAGTCAATTCTTTACACCAAGAAGAGATATAAGGTAAGCAAATATCTTTTCAATACTGAAGGACTTGGTAAAAATATCTACAATCTACCCCTCTGTAGGGAAGCAATGCAGTGTGATTGTATTGTCATGCATTAGTTCCTGAATGTAATGCATGTGTACTTCAATATGAGTTATTCCCTGTTTTTGAACTGGATCACTGGATATATTTATGGTACTTGGGTTGTCACAATAGATTTCTACTGAAGGTGAAGTGCGAATCCCAAACTTTGTCAAGATGCCATGCAACGAAACTTCCTGAATACCTGCATTTATAGCCCCCCTATACTATGCTTCTACTAAAGAGAGTGCAAGAGTTGCTTGCTTCTTGCTGGACCAACAAATTGGCTCAGATCCTAACATAAACACAAAAACTGAGGTAGATTTCCTATCATTCCCATCTCTAGCCTAGTCTAAATTAGTGTATCCAATGAGATTTAACTGTGCACCAATTGTATAATGGATCCCATAGTCTCTAGTACCCAGCACATCGTGCAAGATGTGTTTTGTTTCCTTCCAATGTAGCTCATGTGGCTCCTGCATGTATCTGACAACAACACTCACAACATAGGATATATCTGGCCTTGAATGTTTGAGGTATAGTAGGCTCCCAATGATTTTTCTGAAAAGAGTGTTGTCAACCAATGGTGTAGAACCACCTTCTTCTAGCATGATGCCATATAGGAAGGGAAAAGGTGTTGCTTTATAATTCTTCCATGTGGAATCTTTTAAGAAAATATGATGAATATCTAGACCATGAAATCATGATTGCCGAAGTCTTTTGACTTACTTCGAGACCAATAAACCGTTTCAATAGTCCTAGATCTGTCATAGCGAATGATTTACTGAAGGATGACTTGATGCTTCTCAATCCAACAACATAGTTGCTAGCAATGGGAAAGTCATCCACATATAGGACAATCAACAACAATGAGCCCTCTTTCTGCTGCATGCAGACATTGCATTTAGATATGCATCTCTCTAATTTTTTCGACATGAGAAAGGCATCCATCTTGGAATACCATTCCCTTGGGGCTTGTTTGATCCCATAGAGAGATTTCCTCAGCTTGCAGAATAAGGATGAATCTTCAATGTACCCCTCAGGCTGTCTCATAATGATCTCCTCTTTCAGGTCACCATGGAGGAAGGTACTCTTCACATCCATGTGATGTACCTCTCACCTCTTTGAAGCTGCAACTGCCAATACTAGTATGATGGAGTCCATTATTTATACTGGAGTGAATGTCTCATTGTAGTCCAGCCCATGGACTTGTGAGTATCCTTTTTCCACCAACCGAACCTTTTACTTGGTTGTGGTTCCATCAGATGCTATCTTGGTCTTGTAGATCCATTTGCACTGGACTAACTTCCTCCCAGGAGGAAAGGTGACAAGTTCCCAAGTTTTGTTGTCCTGTAGCGAATAAAATTCCTCATCCATAGCTGCTTTCCATCTTGCATCATGGAAAGCCTATTTGAATGATTGAGGATATGATACCATCATTATGAAACACCTATCTGGGGGAAAGTGGATACGAATGGGAGAGTGAAGCATTTTAATTCTAATGAGCTTTTGGGCCCATTTAGGCTTATGATTTGGAATAGGTGTTGAATATGGATAAATATATTCTTGAGGTTCAATATAAATATCAAGATCAGGCTAATCTTATTCCTCATCTTCTAAATCTAAAAAATTAGACAATAAATCTTTATCTTCAAATGGAAATGAAGGAGGTTTTATACTTTCATCTACTTCGAATGATAGTTGATATTGTACTGGATCTAAGTATGGCATAAAGTGTGAGAATTCATATGATTTGGAGGAATGGTCTTCTTCATGCATTGAATATCTGGATGAAATCCTCTCATACAATAGGAACATTTAACTTTCTCAAATTTCTTGTTCTTGTTCTTCTTGGAACCTAAGGTTCCATTAGAAGAGTTTTGCTTCTCCTTGGGCTTTGAATCGACATTTTTGTTCTCCTTCCCTCTTTGCTTCCCTTTTGCTTGCACATTCCCAGAGTCTCCAACTAAGAGACCTTGATTCTTGGAGGCATTGAGCACTCCCATCTAAATCAATTTGTCTTGATCCTAGATTAATGACTCTCCAAATGCATCTAGCGACAGTATTTTCCAATTTGGGATGGATAACCTTATGGAGTAGAAAGTAGATACACAGACTGAAAATTCTGAGCCAAGCTTGCTCAGAATTGACAACATAAGCTTCTCATCCTTCCTCTCAATCCCACATTGCTTGCATTGCAAGATTGTGGCTTTGTATTTCTAGAAGAACTGCTAAATTATCTCAAAGTTGTTGGGATGGAGTGCAATTATCTAATTCTCCAAAATATGGCTTCTTAGCTCATATTTTTTTCCAAAGAATGATTTGAGCTTGTCCCATACTTCCTTCGGAGTTATGAGTCCCTCAAGGTGGAACAAGAGATCCTTGGAGATGTGTATGCACATGAAGCTGAAAGCTTCATCTAGCTTATTCAAAAACTTGCATTTCTCAACATACTGCAGGGGTTCGACTTCTCTTCCCATTTTCATCCTATACAGGCCTTTGTTTCGCAAGGCTATATGCATATCTACCCTCCAATTAATGTAATTGAAGGGTGCAAGGATCCTGGGTGATAGAGCAACTGGATTCTCTATTTCACTGGTATACTGATCAACAATTCTTCAAGAACTACGTAGGTACTTGCAAAAATCATTGCAAAAAAACTTCAATTCACAAACATTTGTTAGGTCAAACCTCTCCACCTTGACATGAGCACTTTTTTCGAGTCCATCACACCTGGAGAGACTTCTCTGGACATAATCTAGAGGGAGCAATGCAATGATTCCAGGAGTTATGTGGAAAATCAACTTCTTTTGGTGTAAGCATGGAGGTTAAATTTCATGAACCATAGATCTACAATCCAGAATGAGAGCTACCTGAAAAGAAGAATGCAGTGGAATTGGCAAATCAATGTAAACTGAACAACAAATTCATGACATAAATTTCACATATATTAGACAATTATTGCATTGATTATCATTACATCAATCTTCATTAACATGCGAGTAATACAATAGTCATACAATAAGGGGAATTCAAATAACGTGGATAAGATTCGAATTCACAAACTCAAACTGAATGATTAGCTAATTCAGTGTGGACATAATCACAACTGGAGCTCACTAGTATAACTCTGGATAACTAATTCAATTCACAATCAGTTAACCGATAGCTAGGTGGACAAAAGGTGCCACACTCCCTTAAATCATGAAAAATTCCACTAGGATGGCTGCCAGTGAACTAATTGGTGGCTATCAGAGCATAACTAGTCATGATTGACTACCTACAACAAACAACTGAAGGTGACTACTGGTGGCATTTAGAGAGGGTTCTTATAATGTAAGGATTGGCACCAATGGCACCAAAACTCCAGTTGGCACCAAAACTCAAAAGTGTAGATGACTCTTGGGCATATCCCCCCTTACTCTAGTAAAGTGAAAATGACCTCCTAAGCTAGGAAAAATGATCAAATATATTATGTGGGTAAAGGGAGGATTGATTAATCCTAACAGTGTGTGCGTTATAACATGTATATCAATGTAGGAAGGTTAGGGTATACTATAATACACAATTTATTATATGCAATAATTGGTAGTATTACGTGTATGTGATATTGTGTGTATATACTATACGAATACACGTGCACACATGTAATATAATAAAGATATGATATCATATCATAGATGTGGTATGCTATTAGGAACTGTACATGGGTACATATGTAATATATATATTATAAGGTATTTACGATCAATGATGAAAGAATATGTAACCAGATGTAACACACTAAATATCATTCTAAGATCATGTAGAATGCACTTAATTAAATACCAAACCCCGTGGAACTCATAAAATAATGTGTATTGTAGTTGATTGCTTACTTGTATCAAGAGGAGATAACTAGGACTTCAGTCATGAAAATCTATTATTCCATTGTCCATTATCAAGATTGTCAATCCAAGTAGAAATTCACATCTAAATTCAATCTATAACCTTTAGCATTTAAATCCTTACCATTGAACGCTTAGTATATTAATTTCATGATTAAAAAGAAAATATGTGTATGAATTAAACTGCGGTATGGGTGCATGAACTCTTGATAACGTAGGTAAAGCATATTAACTTCACATAATGAGTATTCCAATTTTCAAACTTATGGAAATTATGACTTCCACTAACCTTAAAATATCTGCACCATATATTTTATGAAAGGCCCAACCTATATGGGTGCTAAGTGACCTATCAGAATTATGAAAAGTGATAATTATTGAATATAAACTAAAGTATTTATGAAGAGTGATTTGAACCTAATAAGGATTGACGTATAAATTGTTGCTCTACCATAGAAACAAGAAGGATATTACCTAAATCCATTAACTATGATATCCCTATGCATAATAATATTATTATGGTATTTCCATTTATGCTTAAGAAATAATGCTAGTTATAGGATCAAAGGCTTAACCTATGGAAGAAAGAAGGAATACATTCAGGGGATTGACATACCTAAAATAAGTATGTTTTTAATGTGCTTTACTTGTCTTAGATTAATTCATATATAATAACTCTAGCAAGCTTGACGAATCCTTAACAATTAGAAATAGATCTGTGGAAGTACAACTCAACCTTAATCTCAAATAATCTTCTATTTTAGGCGATTCAATTGGTGAAGTGATATATATATATATATATATATATATATATATAAATTTTGTTTAAATGAATTTTAAAAGTTGGTATTTGTTTTTGGTTTCATGAAGACATTGAAGAGTTTCACATTACATTTTTAGAAGGATTGGTGAATATTGAGTTATGTTCCTATGAATGTCATATGGTAATAAATATTGTCCGATAATATGCAATATTGCATATGGGTTCTCTTTCTGTAGCAATGCCAATACAAATTAAATGGTACATGAAACAAAAAGATGCATCTTAATGTTGTTGATATCTGCTAAATGGACTAGTTGTTCCTATGGTAATGTTATGGGTAATAATAGCTTGATTATATTGCATGATAACATGTTGATATTTGTAATGAAAGTCATAGAATCAAATATAATTTTATTATAGAGAGAGAGAGAAATGATGTTGAAACTAATTTTAATTTGGGAATCCTCAAATGTTGGTTAGATTGAACTATTTCATGCAAGTTTCCTTGCATATTACATTAAAGTATGTAAAGTGTGGATGCGACCCTTGTGATCCTATTGAAAAGTATCCTAGTATATCATGGTGATATTTCATGAATAAAGTAAAAAGGTGAAATAAGGTATTGATGATAAAAGTAACTCCGTGAAAAGTATTTACTAATCCTGTATATGATTAGAATGTGATGCAAGTGGTAAATTGATTAGAGTCTAGTTCTTGTATCTTGTTGAAATACACACACACACACCTGGGAACTAATATGTTCTATTGATTGGTTGTGACTCAGGTGAGCACCAAGTAGGGGAAAACTGGCGGGTTTTAATTTCCTGTGATGGAAATTTATTTTTCTTTCTCAGGTTTGTGGCATGATTTTCCTGTGATGGAAATGTCTTGAGTTTGTATGGAAGGAGAGGGGGAAAATTCTGTGCAGAAATCTTATTTGTTGAGATCATCTTGCAAAAGAGGGGGAGCATCTTGAACAAGAGAGCTGAATTGTGAAACATGGTTACCTTTCAATGCACACCCTAAAGAACACTACAAGGGGTGGGTACACTCGAGGGACTATACAATAGAGAATATGTACCATCCTTGTGTTGGGTGGGGTGGGTCTGTGGGTGCCACAATTGTCTAAGTCAAAGTGAGAGACCTGTGGAGATAAAGGAAATATGCAAGGATATAAGTATCTTTGTGATCCTTGTTAGGAAAGTATATTTTTGATATAAATATCTCTTAGAAGAAGTATCGATATTTTTATATAACTTTGTATATATTGATGAAATTTGTGTGATTAATTGGAATTTATTTCATGTATAATTGGGATGTATTTTATGTATCCTGTATATTTATACCCGATGGCTAATCATACGGTTAAGTGATGGAAATACGATTAAGGTGGGTGTATTTCGTTGAAATATTGAAGGCCTTGCAATGAGGCTTGAATATCCTATGATAGGGATTGAAGATTAACCCTTAATTCTACACAAGGAACCACTCTGCTAGTCCAGGTTCTCGCATGGGAATCCTAGGAGTAGGATGGTGATATTTCGAGGGACCGATAGGGTGAAGGAATTCACATTCCTGTTTAAATTTATCTTATTTAAGGATATTCAGGCATGCATGAATTAACTTTGAAAAGAAGGATGCAGAAGAGAGGAAGAATTTAGTAAACACTGATAAATTATACATGGCAAAAAATTGCACACACATGGAGACAAAATTGGAAGAATAATATTACCTTCCATTAATCAGTAAATTGTATGCAATACAATGATATTACAATTAGAAGAATTAAAATTCCTTAGGTAGGATTCAAATCCACCAACCTGGACTGACTCCAGTGCTAAATTGGTGTGGGAAAATCACCACTAGAGCTCACTGATGCAACTCAGGATAATTGAATCAGATCACAAACAATTAACTAACTAAGTTTGGTGAGCAAATATTCCCAACCTCCCTTAAATCATGCAAACTAGTTCTAGGATGACTGAAAGTGAACTAATCGATGGGAATCCGAGCATAACTGAACATTGACTAGGATTGGTGGCACTTAGAGTGGGTTCCTAAATTATAAGGGTTAGTCCCTAGAGCTCCTAAACTCATGCAGACAAACTCATTGAGTGTTAGATGGGCCCCAAATGAGTCCCCCATGACACTAGCGAAGTGGCAATGACCTTCTAAACCTAGGAAAAGACAAATAGATTATGGTGGTCAAGGGAGGATGAATTAATTAATCCTAACTTGGACAACTTGAGCCCTAGAAACTAAGACCAAAGGTCACCCATACTATCTAAAAGAAAAAATTAATGCTTAACAAACGAGGAAATGGGGAAAACCTCATGGGACACCCCCTCCCCCTCCTCATAATAAGTAAGAAAAAACAGGAACACTAACTGAATCAAGCCTTAACACGAAGAGAAAATTTCTTCTTGAGTAAAAAGACTTACGATTTTTTTGTCGTCTGCATCTCTATGGAGCAGTAATGCAATGTGATGGTCCTTGTGTGCACTAGTTTTCTGGTACTGTGGATGTGAACCTCTCCTCCTTCCAATTTGATGAACGATAAGAGAAGAAATGTTACTGCTTTTGCATCCAATATTGCTTCTTTCAAAACTCTTTGACAGTATGAAAGGATTGAACTTGGGATGCCATGCCCTAGGGCCTTGCTTGAGCCCATACAATGGATTCCTAAAATTTCATGTCAAGAGAGAATCAATGTACCCATTAGGATTTTACATGTATATTTTTCCTTCCAATTTGTCATTTTGAGTGACATGATCCAATGTCTCATTGTTCTTCATTGAACAAAACTGTTGATCATACCGTAACATCATGAAGCATCTCTCTGCGAGTTTGTAGCACATTTATGGGAGAAGTGGGTTTGCTTGACATAACACAAGGCTCTATTTTTGAAACTAAGATCTTGTTCTCCTCATTTCAGATGACTCTTCAGTCATGTTCCCAACAACCTCAATAATCCTTTGAGCCCATTTAGGCCTAAGATTGGGAGTAGGGTCTAGATCTAGATCTAGATTCGATTTAAGTTGATCTTCAATTCCATAAACTGATTCAACTTGGTCCTTTGCTTCATATTATTAATCTAAAACATTAATGGAAACATTATCATATGAAAAAGGTTTAGGTAGGATAAATTTACCTTCCCTTTCAAATGGTTGCTGAGAGTGCACTGGGTCTGAGTATGGCTGAAAGTGTGAGAATTCATACGACTTGGAGGCATGGTTTGCAACACCTTTCACTATCAGCTTCCTAATTGAGATATCTAAGATCTCCACTGAGTCTGGACCAAATACCACTCACTTTGGTGAGCCAGTATGAGTCATCGGTTATACAGACAACATATTTTCTGCCAAGGAGGGAACATAGAGGACATTCTTGAAAACTCCATGCTCTAATTTGATTGAACCCATTCATTCATCTTGGATTTGAGTGTCATATCTCATGTGAATACTTGGAACATTAGTATAAGTTGTAATGAAGAGAATGATTCTTTGGATGCAACTATGTGATTGGAGGATCCTGAATTAATGAGCAAAGCACGAGATTTTGAAAATCCAGCCTTCAGTGCATGGAATATCTCATTATCTTCAGTTTTGTCTCTAGAGTCATCCTTACTTGCACCTCCAGAGAGGGAAATATTTTGCTACTCAAGCAGTCTTGACATCTGATCTATGGTCTTCTTCATATAACCTTTCTCTATATGGTTTCCTTTCATACAGTAGGAACACTTACCCTTGTCAAACCTCTAATGTTTGTCCTTCTTAGATCCCGAGGTTTAATTGCTGGATCAAGCTCTTATTTAGGTTCAAATTCACTGTTCCTCTTCTCCTTTCCTTTTTGCTTGCTCCTTGCTTGCACATTACTTGTCTTATTAGCCATGAGAGATTGATTTGGGGAGGATCTAAGGACTACCATATATATAATCTTTTGTTGTTCCTATATTAGATATTATGTGAAGGAATCAAGGGATGGAATTCACCAACGAGGAGTTTTCAGTTTCCAAGAGTGAAAGGTGGATACAAACACTTAGAATTTTGGGCCAAGTTCGCTCATAGAGCACCAATTTCTCATCCTTCTTATCAATCCCGCACTGCTTGCTTTGCATGACAAGGGATTTGAATTTTGAGAAGAAATATTGTATAGTTTTGAAGTTGTTGGGCTGTAGTTCTATCAACTCATTCTTCATAATATGGCCACTGAGCTCATCCTGCTTTCCAAACAAGGATTCGAGCTTATCCCACACTTCTTTTGGAGTTCTCAATTCATTAAGATGGAAGAGTAGCTCCCTACAAATGTGGATGCACATGAAGAAAAATGGTTCATACAACTTGTTCATATGCTTTGACTTTTCAAGAGGTTGCTGGGGTTCGGCCTCCCTTCCCATGGTGATCCTATACAAACCTTTGTTGCATAAGACTATCTACATATCATCCCTCCAATCAAGATAGTTGAAGGGTGTGAGGATTCCAGGTGTCAAAGCTGCTGAATTCTCCATATTACAACTTCAAGAATAACTAATTCTTTAGAAAATATTTGAATGTACTTGCAAAAACACTAAAAACTCTTCAATTCAAAATCAAACCAATTCAAACACTCCCCACTTTGACATGTGCACTTTCTTTGGGTGCATCACACTTGGCTATACTTCTCCTAATAGAATCCAGAGGAAGCAAGGCAATAATACTCGTAATTATGTGGAACCTAATTGCTTCTGGTGCATTAATGGAAGTTTCTAAGGTTTGAATCTGGACTGGATAGTTGCTATAATACCATGTTTAATTTTAGCTAAGCTGGGGATCTTCAAGCCTGCATGATTTAACTGTAAAAATAAGGTTGTAGAAGAGAGGAAGAATTTAATAAACACTAATCAATTATTCATGGCAAAATATTGCACACACATGGAGACAAAATTGGAAGAATAACATTACATCCATTGATAAGTAAATTATATGTAATACAATGGTGTTACAAATAGAAGAATTCGAATGCCTTAAGTAGGATTCGAATCCACCAACCTGGACTGACTTCGGTGCTAACTCGGTGTGGGAAAATCACCACTAGAGCTCACTAATGCAACTCCAGATAACTAAATCATATCACAAACAATTAACTAATTGAGTTAGGTGAGAAAAGGCACCTAACCTCCCTTAAATCATGAAAATTGGCACTAGAATAACTGAAAGTGAAATAACTGATGGGAATCATAGCATTACTGAACATAATTGAACACCGACTAGGGTCAAATGTTGGTGGCAATTAGAGTGCGTTGCTAAATTATAGGGATTGGTCCCTGGAGCTCCTAAAATCATGCATATATGCACATTGAGTGTTAGGTGGCCTGATATGAGTGTCCCATGGAACTAGTGAAGTGGAAATGACATCCTAAGCTAGGAAAAGACAAATAGACCATGGTGGTCAAGGGAGGATTAATTAAACAATTCCTTAAGTTGTGGAGATGGACGAAAAAGAAGGTGGTAGTGGGAATTATTGTGGTATCTCAGAAGATGAGTTATGAGAGTGGAAATGATAAAGGAATGTGTGATGACGTGTAAGAGTAAGTATGCATTGAGGACGATGCATTATCTTAAGGGGGATGGGATGTAATATCCTGAAGGTAAGTCTCAGACACTTGTGATTTTGATTATTTGCTTCAGGGTGGAATTAGGTGTGTGGACTATGAACCATGTATATTATGATGATTATTGTTGAAATTATGTTGTTATTATTATTATTATTATTGATAATGGCACAAAATGACAATAATGTTGCTGGGGGTCTTGGTATTTCATATGAGAAGGGGTTGGGGTTAGGATTTACAGCCCCCCCTAACATTACTCTAGTCCACCTAATTCTTGTAACTCCACTCTGATTAGAGTACTTATCTAGTTAATTTGAGTTACTACCAGTTAATTTCAGTTAATGTTGAGTTAATGTCAGTTAATTTGAGTTAGTTTGAGTTTAATTGAGTTACGATCAGTTAATTTGAGTCAGTATCCAGTTGCACTAGTGAAACTAGTGTAACTGTTAGTCAGTTAGAGCCAGTTGGATAATTGGAGTTTGTCTTCAGTTAATTAATGTATTTTTCTGGGTTAAAGTTAGAAATATTCAGTTAATAAGATGAGTTTGAGTTGTTTTTAGTGGATGAGAGTAATCTTGGGTGAATTTGATTCAGTCATTGTGAATTTGAGTTGTCTCCAGTGCATGTGAGTAAATTACGGGTGAATTAAAATCATCCTCATGCAAGAGGACTAACTTATGAGAAATTAAGAGTTAGTTAAGGTGGTTTGAAGCTAATTTTGAGGAATTTGAATAAGCCAGTCATGGGAAGTGTCTCTGCCAATTTTTTAGAGTCAGTCTCAATGAATTCAAGTGGCTCAGGGAAGACTTGAATGAGTTAGTGAGTGTTTGTTAGGAAGCCCCAGTGATTTGGGAGTCCTTCCTCAGTGGTCTAGAGTCAGACTTTTGGAGGAAATTGGAATTAGGAAAAAGGATTCAAATTTCTCAAGAGGTCGATCACTCATTGTTTGTGCAGGTTTAAGAGTAGAGCAGAGCAGGGCTATGGTTGGGTTGCGAATGCCAAAGGAAAATTTGGCCATTATACTTGCATGATTTTGCGACGAGTTTTGCTTGCACATTTAGGAAGATATGGTGTACCATTTTATTGGTATTGGAGTTGAATTCTTCATGTATTTTAGATTCCCTAGTAGGGATCTAGAGGGTGTCTATGGTAGTATTTCCCATGTGATGCGAATTCCCTAGTAGGGATTCGATTTGTGGTGTCAGGAGATTTTTTTCTCCTTTGTTTCAAATGATCCAGTGGAGATTAAAGTACGTTTCTTGACCTAGGAGGTCGGAAGTGTTTTTTTACATTGCGATTATCCAACATGAGAGGAGGACAATTATGTGTGAAAATATCATACTAGTTGCGATAGATACTGATTTTCCTATGATGGGAATGTATTAAGCTTGTATGGCAGGAGAGTGGGACAATTTTTTGTAGAAAGCTCCTTAATTTGTTGATCTTGTCTTGCAGGAGAGGGGGAAAATCCTGAATGGGAGAGCTGAATTGAGAAACATGGTTGCCTTTCGATGCACACCCTGAAGAGCACTGGAAAGGGTGGGTATGCTTGAGGGACTATATAGAAGATAATAGGTACCATCCTTTTGTTGGGTGGGGAAGGTTTGCGGGTACCATAGTTGTATGAGTCAAAGTGAGAGACCGGTGGAGATAAAATAAATATCCAAGCAGATAAATATCTTTGGGATCGTTGTTAGGAAAGTTATTTGTGATATGAATAGCTTATTGAAGAAGCATCGATATATTTATGTAACTTTGTATATACCAATGAAATTTGTGTGATTAATTGGAATTTATTTCATGTATCACGAGGATGTATGTTATGTATATTGTATCTTTATACATGATGGCTAATCATATGGTTGACTGATGGAGATATGATTCAGGTGGGTTTAATTTGTTTAAAGATTGAAGGCTTTGCAATGAGGAAGACCCCGTGGTAGGGATTGTAGATTAATCCTTATTTCTACACTGGGAACCACTTTGCTAGTCTGGGTTTAGGAACAAGAAGATTGGGAGTGGGATGGTGATATTTTGAGGGATCAACAGGGTGAAGGAAGTCACATTCCATAGGCTGTGGAGGTGAATGAAAAAGCAGGTGGTAGTGGGAAGTATTGTGGTATATCGAAAGAGGAGTTCCTAGAGTGGCAATGATAAAAACATGTGTGATGCCATGTAAGAGTAAGTATGCATCGAGGACGATGCATTTCCTTAAGAGGGATAATATGTAATATCCTAAGGGTAAACCCGAAACACGTGTGATTTTGACTATTTGCTTCATGGTGACACTAGGCGCCCGAACCATGAACCATGGATATTATGATGTTTATTGTTGAAATTATGGTATTATTCTATTATTATTATTATTATTATTAATGGCACAACATGACAATAAGGTTGCTAGGGGGTCTTGGAATTTCATATGAGAAGGGGTTATGGTTATGATTTGCAACTACAACTAACATTTCTCTAGTTCACCTAATTTTTGTAACTCCACTCTAATTAGAATGTTTATCTAGTTAAATTGAGTTACTTCCAATTAATTTAAGTTAACGTTGAGTTAATGTCATTCAATTTGAGTCATTTTTAGTTTAACTGAGTTACAATCAGTTAATTTGAGTCAATCTCCAGTTACACTAGTGAAACTAGTGTAACTAACAGTCTATTAGAGTAAGTTGGATAATTGGAGTTTGCCTTTGGTTAATTAATGTATTTTTCTGGGTTAAAGTCAATAATATTCAGTTAATAAGATGAATTCAAGTTATCTTTAGTGGATACAAGTGATTTTGGCCAAATTTGAGTCAATCCTTGTGAATTTGAGTTGTCTAAAGTGCATGGGAGTAAATTATGGGTGAATTCGAGTCATCCTCATGTAGGAGGAGTAACTTATGGGAAATTAAGAGTCAGTTAAGGTGGTTTGAAGCTAATTTTGAGGTATTCGAATTGGCCAGTCATGGGAAGTGTTTTTGAAAATGATTTAGAGTCATTCTCAATGAATTCAAGCAGCTCAGGGAAGACTTGAATGAGTCAATGAGTGTTTGTTAGGGATCCCCAATGATTTGAGAGTCCTTCCTCAGTGGTATAGAGTCAAACTCTTGGATGCAATTCGAATAGGAAAAGGGATTCAAATTGCTTAGGAGGTTGGTCATTCATTATTTGTGCAGGTATAGGAGCAGAGCAGAGTAGGGCTTTGGTTGGGTTGCAAATGCCAAAGGGAATTTTGGACATTATACTTGCACAATTTTGCGGTGAATTTTGCTTCCAGATCTAGAAGGATCTGGTGAACCATTCTATTGGTCTTGGAGACCAATTTTTCATGTGTTTCGGATTCCCTGGTAGGGATCCAAAGGGTGTATGTGGTACTTTTTCCCTATTCGGTTATGCCTTACCTGAGTAGATCCCTTTTAGGTACCTAGTCGCTCAACCAAAAGAAGAGGAGAAGAAATAGAGGATCCTGGTATTTCTTTTCTGCTAGCTCTGCTAAGTAAGGATTAGACCTTACTGCCTTCTAACTATTTGAAAGGAAGAGAAGGAAGATCGTTTGGAGTGAACCTGTGTCTCATTGGGATATGTCGTGATATTGTACTTCTATGTTATGTGATGTGAATTTCCTAGTAGGGATTCGATTTGTGGTGTCAGGAGAGTTGTTTCTCCTTTGTTTCGAATGCTCCAGTGGAGATTTGAGTTTGTGCCTTGGCCTGAGAGGTAAGAAGTGTTGTTGTTTCAATGAGATTATCTAACATAAGAGGGTGACAATTTTTTTGGGAAACCTCATCCTAGTTGCGCTAGATCTTGAGGGAGAAGGGGACAATCCTGTAAAGTATCTAGGTCTAATTGTTCTCTTATTTCAAATTCTTTAGTAGAGATTTGACTTGGGAGGTCAGAAGTGTTGTTATATTACCAATATTATCCAACAGGAGAGGGGAGTAATTATTTTGGATATCTCTTTTCTGGTTGAGCTCATCTTGTAGAAGACGAGGACAATTTTGACAAGTGAGCTATATTTTGTGGTAAGGAGTGCTCTGAGAGAGGGGGACAATCCCGAGACCGACCATTGCTTGCATTTTGGGAGAGGGGGAAAATACCAAGGAAGGAAGTGCACCATCCATTAATTTCCATTAGAAGAGTCATTCTAGTGTGATATTCTAGGACCTCAGCACAGGGGTGATCTTTCGACGGGAGAACATATGCCAAGTAGATATCTACGACTAGGAGGAAAATCGTCATGTTGTTTCCAGTGAATAGATAAAGATAAGCACTTATAACCTTCTAATATGTTATGTATGATTATTATGATGTAGCATGAAGGATTCTTGTACACACTTATTGCTAAATTAAATGAGATATTTATCATGTTACTAACTCTTTTGTTGGATTGATAGCCTCCATGAAGGTATGTGTTTCCTTAAGCAAGTATTCTATATTTTGATGTGTAAATGTAAGATGATTTAGGAAATATGATAATGGACATCCATATGGCCATATAGGGCTGTCACATATCATAATTTCTCATGATATTTGTATATAGTTTATCAATAAAGAATGGGTTAATTTATCTTGTTCATGATCAAGCTTTTAATGCAAATATTATTGATCGAATTGAGATGTTAGTACCATGTTTTGTTTAAGTTTTTATTAGTTATTTAAGAATGATATGGATTTTCATGTGGCTGCACATGGAAGCCCCATATCAGGTCACTCATTGGGGTTTATAAATTGTAGTTGTTTTTAAAACTATGTCACTAAACTATGTGAAAATTTCTAGCTGAATTAAAGAAGTGTTGGTTTAAATAGTTAACCTAGAATTTTTAAAGTAGTTACCAAATGATCAATCCCTTTTGAGTTAACATATCCATTGTGTTAAGATAATACTTCATCCCTCTTTAAATTAAGGAGATCCCACACGCCCTTGTTTACTAGTGACCTAGGTTGGGTGTGTTACACTAAACTTGTGAATAAATCTCATAAAGATAAATGTTCTTAAAATGGTCAAATAGTAAGGATGATACAATATTTTGATGGAATGAGAAATATACCTTGTCTCGTTGAAATCATAGAAGCCTAATTCATCTTTCATTATACCATATCTGCATGTAAGATAATATATTAATCTACCTTCGATAATATTGGCATGATAAACAAGTTTAGAAGTTTGGTATCAAGTGGAGGTTCATTGTGAGGTAATATAGGTAGAGTTAACTTATGATGATTTAATTTATCCAAATTGACATGGTGTTTCAATATTTAGACTAAGAAGAAAGGTACATCTCATAGGTAATGGGTTATGTTTTGGAAACATGGGATTAGTATCTATATGATTAGAATCACTTGCACCATTCCATGTTTGTGGAAGAATGGAAACAATATCTATTAAAACATCCATATTACACATAAGATCAATGCATTGAATATGTATTATTGATAGCTTTGAATTGACAAGAGAAGGCTGTGATTGCGAAGGGGATTACCTATTTTGGGTTGCCATGAGTATATAACAAATAAAATATTCCAAATCAATGTAACATGTTGGGGAAGGTGACCGTATAGGTCTATATTATGCAATTTGAAGTGATAAATGCGTTGTTTATGGATAAAATTAGCAATTGGAAGTGATGAATTTATTTGCATATTGGCGTTGACACATCTAGGAGTGAAAAAACCTTACAATTTAGACAGATAACATATTTGGTGGAACTGGTGAAGGAAAGTACGAATCATAGTATGAAAGATAGTCATCTAAGTATATTTTTCAAGCATTCGAGTTTACATGAACCATGTAGGTTCTTTTAACTACTTTAGTGAAAACATCATAGAATAGTTGAAGTTATTTGAAAGATGTAAAGTGAACACCATAAGAAATGAGAGTTTCCATGTTATGGTGTTTTGATAGGGAGGGAAAGGTTTTGACAGGAAATTCATAAGGTACATAACTTGGTATTGGTCCACATTGTTGATGCATTTGTAGATGGACCTATAAAATATCATCATTCTTGTAGATGATATATACATATTGTTGGTAATAACTCCCGATTCAATTCTATTCATGGCTGAAACATTTATTTATACATTACAATGTGGCGGTTGAGAACCATCCTTTTCACCTTCCTATCTATTCATATTCCTATTTATTTACAATAATCCCGACGGATTATTCTAACAATCTCCCTCTTAATCCGAAGGGGTGTTCGTAAGTCCGAGCATGTTTCTGAATATTTCAAACC